>APFE030820354.1:0-32763 GCA_000404065.3 Pinus taeda | reverse complement strand
AAATGCCAATCTATGTCACTATTCAGCTGAGTCTATCATCATTCATATGGTTGTCATTATCATCTCAGTGTCTAATGAGTCATTTTACACTTTGTTCATGCTTCAGTTGCGCCTAGGTAAGGTCATTTCCCTCTCCTAGGGTTTTGAAGGCAATTTCTCTTGGACGGTCAAATCATCGGCAAAACTTGTTTCCTGATGTTCATAAACCTTCCCTTATCCTTAAAGTACCTTACCAAATTCTTCCCATCACTGAGATTCCCCAAATTCCTCATTTTCGCAAAACCCTAGTTTCTAGCTACAACTTGGCAATTTTCTAGGTTGGGCCTGTGTTTTTCCCTTTTGGACCCCTTCCCCTCACTCAATCTCTGAGATTCCACTTTCCCCTGCTTCCTAACATCCCTCCCTACTTCTAAAAATCTCCCAAATAATTTAGAAGCCCCTTATCCCCTTCATTTCGCTTCATTTCGACAAAATTCCTTGTTTCACACATCGAGATAAGTTTCACTCAAATGGTGTTTCAGAGCAATAAAATATGAATTTGTGAAAACTGAGAGAGGTTTGTGTCCACAACATTCCAAAGACAAAACACCTCCTTCACTTTTTGCACAGGTGTCATGGTTTTAGAGAAATGTCAAAATTACAATCGCCAGATCCAAGGAGGTTGGGCAAGGCACTAAAACGACAGAAAAGGCCCGATCCACTCCAAATTTTGGCCAAATCCTCTTTGACTGAGCATGGTACTTGATTGGGGACTCCCAGCCCAAATTTCAAGAAATTTGGAGAAAATTTTGTCAATTGTGAATTTTTTATGCCACACACAGGTTTTTGCCCTCAACGAGTCGCGCACCGTGCACGACCGTTTCGATGGGAAGGTCCATTTCAGGAAAAGTTTGCATTTTTGGATTTTTCAGGACAAAATACACTTGCTCAGAAAGTACCAAGAAATTTCACCAAGTTTTGAGCCTCCAGAAGGTCAAAAAACAAGCAAAAAATGACTTTCTGCCACCTTTTTGACACACAGGAAGCAATCTTGGGAGATTGCCATTTTGGAGGGGCAAATGGACACCAAATCCAGAAATTCCACTTGGGTGGGAAAGTATACATCCAGAAATTTCCAACAAGACCACTTTTGCCTCATTTGAACACCTGGAAGTGCCTCACAAACTGCTCCAAAGGCGCGCGACCCGTTCAGAATCAGGGCGCGACCCGTTGGGCAATTTTCATAGAAATGCACCTACAGCTCAGCAAAATGCAGTTTTGACTAGGTTTGACTTTTTGGAGTGTATTTTGATCCTCCTTGATGTAAATGATGTAATTTTATGATATTTTGACACTCATTTATCTCTTCTAGAAGATTCATTCATGAGATAGGCAAAAATTTAATGAATGAATTGGTTTCCTAGCTTATAGAGGCAAGTTGTTTTGACTGCCTAGATTTTAGTGATTAGTTTGGAATTGGTTGAAACAGCTCCTAGGATAGTGAGATCGACCCCTAGAGGCAAGGAAGGATGTTAGCTTGCCTATATTATGTACTTTCTTAGTCATTTTCATGGTTGGACTCTTGAGGGAGAAAGCTTCTATTGTATTACTCATTGTATCTCTGCAATTTTTGGCTAAGGAAGACCAGGGTTTTGCAGTCCTTTTTGGGATTCTTGTGGTTACATTTATTGATGGTGTGCTTCTCTTTGTACTTGTAAGTTTTTTATGTGAATCATCTTCTTACTTTTCTTCTGCAAATTAGGCAAATGAAGTGTTAAGGTAGAATTCATGGTTGCTATGCTCTGCCTTTAAGTTTGCTTAATATCAATGTTTTCAGCTGTTTAAGGAGAATTCAAGGTGATTTCTTGCTCTCCTCAGCTCCTTAAAAATCATTCTCATCCATCCAAATATTTCAAAGGCATAAATATAGTGTCCTACCTCGCCCAAAAGAACCCCCTGTGAAAACTGTGTCCAATCCCCGCACCCAAAATTGCCTTTCCCCAATTTTCCACCAAAACCCTAAAAAATCCCAAATCAAACCTTTTTTATCAGTTTACTAGCCTAAAATAAGTGTTCTTTATTGGTTATCTCTGCCCGTAGAAGATCTTTGCCGAGATAGACCGGAGAGAGCCCTCTCCTGCCCCGTAGGGCTAGCTACGAGGCTCAGTGGTTTGATGTTGCCTTGGAGTTTACCTTTTTCATCTTGAGGTGAAATTTCAAGCACTAACAGTAGGGAGCCCTTTACCCACATTTGGGAGTGGAAGAGACGCTCCTCCTCCTCTAGATATTCAGGTTCCTCCTTCTGGATCTTCGTGGTGGCAATGGTGGCATTAGGCTCCGCATTGATAATCTGCTTCCCTTTGTCATTACCCTTGTCGAGTTCTGACTCAGAGTTGGAACATGCATTTGATTCTGAAACCCTTAGCTTGGCCACCAATGACTTCTTGGCCCGACACTCACTTGTGTTGTGAGTGGAGCTCTTATGGAACTCACACCACTTTCCCGTGTCATTTTTCGGATTCGTGGCACTGTTCTTTGCTTGCAGCTTTGGCAGGTTGTCTTGGGCTGCTATGCCTTGGCTTTGTCCTTTGTTCTATAGTTTGGGGGCACCTTTCCCTTGCTTCGGATTCACAGATCCAAAGCCTCACTTCTTCTGTTTAAACTTTTGCTCAACCTTGATGACATATCGATATGACATGCCAAGCGAGGAGATGTTTAGGAATTCTATTTCTTCCTGGATGTACTTGTGTATTTGAGTACCAAATGCTGCTCTGAATCCTTGATACCCAACTTTGTGCAAAGGGTATGGAAAATATTGGTAAACTTCGACACATCGTGGTCCCTCCCCTATCGTAGCGTGGTCCACTTTATGTATTGATCCTTATAGCTTCCGACAGGGTAGTACTGCTACTTGATGGAAGTCCGGAATGAATTCCAAGTGGGTGTGGCTGAAAATAGTGGACCCGTACTTTCATCCTTCTGCTCACAGTAGGTTTCCCACCAGTCCTTGACGTGGGGGGCTGCTTTGAGAAGAGCGAAAATAATCTTTTCTCGACTCGAAAAATCATGAACAGAAAAATACCCTTCTAGCATATTTAACCATATCTACGGCATTTGCATCTGTTTGAACCTCGAAGATGGGGATTTGAAAATTAACATGTATGTTAAAGGGTGTGGCATTTCCAGAGTAGCTGTTGGAAGCCGATGTATCACCTCTGGGTAGCCGCTGAAGGATCTAGGAAAAGTTGTCCATCATCACGTTCCTTTGCCACTCAAGGGCTTCTTTGAGCAATATTTTGATAGGATCTCCTACCCCCTCATCTTTCTTTTCATTTTCCATGGGAAGCCGTCGGGATTTACGAGGTTGTTCTTGCAAAGGTTCGACTAGTTCAAGCCGTAACTCCTTATATCCCGACCTTGTTGGGGACATGCAAAGAAAAACAGAGAAAAAGAAGGCCACTCTGATACCACTGATCCAAATTTAAATGGGAATGCAACAAATTACAGAGATAACCATAAATACAGAGATGCAACAGATATAATACTTCATTTCATTACTGTAAAAAACTGAAATATGCTTACAAACAGAAATGGAAGTAAACTAGCGAGGACGATGGTAGCTTATCTCTGAGAAGAGATGTGGCAGCTACATGCCTCTGAACTCCATTACAATGAGGCTTGAAGGCCTATTTATTGTTGAGAAACAATGGAAAACCCTAAACATCGAAAAACCTAACCCTAGAAGATGAAATGCCAAACTGTGGGCCCCGTTTGGGTAAACTGGTACATCAACTTCCTGGTGTTGTAACTTTGGCATACAATCTCTGTTTGACGTGCACAATATCTTCTTAGAAGGACCTATTTTAGAACTACAACTTTAGGAAGAGAAACATCAGCCCATGGACCCATGTTGCTCCCAGTTTTCCCAAAAAAATGTCATTTAGGGCCTCAAAACGGCTTTGGAAGTTCAGGACCCAAAAAAACTGCTAAAAATAGTAAATTGTGCTACAATTAAGGAAACTGAAAAGCTCAAAGAAACAATGGTGGGGGTCCAAATGGAATTGGTGGGTGGCCACCAATGTCCACCTGGATCATCAGATTACCAATTGAGAGAGTGTTCATATATTTGTCAGTATTGTTTCACATGTTCTTATATTTTCAGTCAGACAAGTTTCTAGTGAGCATCGAAAAATTAGACACCAAGGGAAATCCAAGATTTGTCACCTTTTGGACACCATTGATCCAAAGATATTCCACTTTTTTTCTTATAAAGAGTTCATTGATTCATTTGTTCATCCAGTTATAAACATGTTAACTAGTAGTTATCAGCCTAGGATAAATGAGGAGATTAAGAGAGTTTTAAAGTTAGCTAAGAATAATAGAGTGAGAGACTGGTATCTATACCAGGACCACAAAAAAATTAGGATATATGGATGCCAACTAACTCCCTACAAGCTGCCCAAATACCCTCCCCATGTGGATATTTTCATTAGAGTATTTCAGGGAAATCATAAACTCTGATGAGGTTAATTTCCTGTTAGCTAGGAAGAAGACCCAGTTTAAAATCAAAAACCAATTGGGCACTTTTATTTGTAATAATAGGGAAGCTAGAAAAGAGGAAGAGAAAATATTACAACAAATGAACTTCAAGAGCAGTCTTATGTGGTAGTATGACCCTAATGGAGTCATAAATAAAGTAAGGCTCAAATTCAAGCTAAGTCCTTTCATACATGAGCCCAGGAAAGACATTGAGAGATTTTCAAACCAGTTAGAGTGGTTTGAGAACACTTTAATAGATGTGGAGAATACTTTAATAGATGTGGAAAAGCATATTGATACTAGTTCCTTTTTGCAGGTTCTAGCCCTACAGGAACAGATGAACATTACTCCCATTTTACAGACTCCAACCAATGAGGACAGAAATGTGAAAAGAACCACGGAAGAAGGTTCTAGCTCTGGGATGGGCACTACAGATGACAGGTTTGAGATCAGTTACAAGAAGAGGCCCAATCTCAATATTGTAATTGAGCAGGAAGGTGCCATTGATACAGTTGAAATCATTGACATTGACACAATTGTGGGAAAGAGTAAAGGTCTAACAGTTTCGGAGGAAACTTATTAGTCCTCCACCTCAAACACTCAACTTATTGAAAAGCAGCTTAGGATTGAAGTCTCTTCATCTAGCAAGCCAATGGATAAAGAGAAAGATATAAAAGAAAAGTACAAGCAAATCAAGTTGAGGAATGAGGCATTAAAGGTTGAAACTTATGCCTAGTAATTCAAACAAACACCTGCAAATAAAAATAGATTAATGTCAGCCTTTGACATTAAGACTGGTAAAATGCAAATGACATTCATGCAGCCTACAGTCCAACAGCCCGATCATCAGTAGACTACAGGAAAATAGATTTTGAAGTTTTGGCTAGGGATGTTCACCTTATTGACCAAATTGAGTTCCATAAATAGGCTGGTGAAATGATTTATTCCACTATGACTAACAAAGCGATGATTGTGTACAAAATTCAAATCTCACTAGATAACATCACATCGCAGTCAAAGCTAGAAAAGGCTTCCTCATAGGCCAAAGACAACAAAATCAATTCATTGGAAGACTTGGTGATTGAAATTGGGTATAATCCCAATGATGTCAAAGTTGCAGAAAAACTAATAAAAAAGAAAAATGAGGATATTGTTGCTTTGAAGAAGCAACTGAAGCTGCCTCATTCAGAACATCCACATACCAAGGAGGTTCTTGAGAGCAAAACCCAGCAGGAGGAAATGATGGATCTTATTCTTCAATCAAATGATGAATTTAAAGAAATGGAGAAGGAATTGGACAGCTTAATACAGCTGAAACAGGCGAACCTTGAGACAACCACTGCCACTACTATTCCTACACTCACTACATCAGTTTCATCAACTTTGGCATCTTCATTGGCCCCCACAGCTCCACTAGCTACAACACTTCCAGCTGCTACAACATCTACATCAAAAATAGGTTCAACAACAGCAGCAGCTTAGCCAAGTGATGAGGCAAGTAAACTGGTCAAAGCCATGGAGGACATGTCCATTCAGACCACTGAAATAGATAAACTCAAAGAATAGATAATAAGTTTGGAGGATGATAAGAAATTGGTTCAGATTATGAAAAAAAATGAAGTTCAGAAGTTAAACAGTTTGACTGAGAGGATGAAGAATTTGGAAAAGGAGTTAACATTGAAGGAGCCACTTGCCTAAGCTAAAGAACAACTATGGGAAAATATCATTGACTCTATCAATGATATTTGGCCTTCTATACAGGTGATCTTTGAACAAGATGATTTAGTCAAAGAGGCTACCGAAGCAATTCAGAGAGTTAAGGCTGAACTTGGAGACATGCCAGAAGAAGCCTCAAGAATAATCAAATTTCTTGACTCTAAGAACAAATATGAATTGCAGGAGCTGGACATGGCCGACAGGACTAACACTATATTAGAGGTAAATAAAGTGCTCACCAAGAGGAACTTAATGATGCAGCTTGAGGACAAATGCCAAACCATGGAGCTGGCTATAGGCAGGTTCATGGTTAAATTTAATGCTTTGAGGCAAAAAGGTTTGCCAAATCCCTTGGTAATAAATGAAAGATTAATGCCACATGAAGACTATAATAGGAAAATCAGAGAAGTGGCAAGAGATCAAGCCAATAATTCCTCTATGAAAGGGATGCCTACAGGAAAAGTTTTGTACTAGACTTTTGAGAACCTATTTTACCTCCAGCATGAGGTAAAACACCTTTTTGTGAACAAACCCACCTTTGCAAAATACGTAGAAGTAAATGAAGTCTACAGAAGAATGGTAAATATTAAATTACCAAACATAGAGACATGGGAAAAGTTAAATGATTTACTGTGAAAATGCAAGGTAAAAGTGAATACAGAGCAGTAAAAAAAA
This sequence comes from Pinus taeda, assembly GCA_000404065.3. NCBI lineage: Eukaryota > Viridiplantae > Streptophyta > Pinopsida > Pinales > Pinaceae > Pinus > Pinus taeda. Next base: position 25,854 of record APFE030820354.1, on the reverse strand, counting down.
AGTAGCAGGTCAGCATAGTCAAAGAGTATCAGATGAAAGAGTATCAGTTAAAAGGAAAAGTAAAAGAACAGTTAGTGTGGAAGACTAACAACAAAGGAGAAAAAACAACAAAAGATCAAAGCATAAGACAACAGAGCCTAATAAACAGGAATAGCTTATAACAGTTGAATATCTGTCTCTATCTTCTTGCATGAAGATATTTTTGTTTCCTAGAATAATTACCAAAACAGTTTGGGATATGTTGTAATAAGTTTTTGTATAAATACTTCATAATTCGAAGTATAGAAGGTGGATTGCTAGACATTTCTATATTTGTATTGATCTTAAACCTAATGGTTCATTGTACCAAGTTTCAAGTCAGCAGACTGGATTGAGTAATAAAGACATTGCATTACAGGATTCATGTGTTGGGCCACTTCAATGAAGTATTTTCTATTTGTCAAGTTGTTATTTTCTTAAGTGTTTCACAAACTTGCATGTTATCTAAATTGAATGAAATAACTGGAAATTTATTACAGAATTTGTTTAAGTACACCCTGCCTTGAGCAGTTAATCATTTTAATGTTTTCTTCTGATATCCAGAGTAGGGAATCCTTCATTGCTCCCTAGTTTCGATTGACCCCTACCATTTCCCTCATTATCCAGTTTGACGAACCCTTAGTTGCTCCTTGACCCCGATTGAAAACCACTTCACCATCTAGCCTAAAAGATCTGAATTTACTTAGCTACCTTGCCCTATAAACACCATCTTTAGAACTTCATCCAACATGTTTTCTTGACACTTGACCCCATAGATCAATGGTAAAAGAAATCCCTCTATTCATCTAAGTCAGTGATTCCACCACCAAATCAAAATCAAAACCCAATTAAAGTTTAAATAACTAGCCTAAAATCAATTAACTAAACAAAATTAAATCATAAAGAGAAAGCCCTCTATGAGCATTAGGAAGGCTAGATCCCGATCTCAAAAGTAGGTTTGTGGTTACCTCTATTATTTCTTTCATAACAACTGTAGAGAAATTTTAGAGTCATAACATAATGGCGACCATACTAGGGACTAGTCCTCAGTTTAATAAAAATTTAAGGAAATATTAAATCTCGTCTTTTTCACCTTATGGTAATTTTAGGGTTGTTAAAAAAGTTTCATTAAAAATTAAAAAATGAAAATTCTATCTTCAAAAGAACATACTATACCAGGGCACATCCAGATCCAAACCTTGCTACAATAGTTGATGATCCTGACAGAATTTTAAGAAAACCAAAAACGGTAGAATCTCAAGGAAGTAGTAGTCAGTTAATTAAAGTAAATTCACTCCCTAAGGAGTTATCAAGTTTAGAGGATATTTAATTTGACTTATCATTTGAGCTTTCTTTGTTTAGAACCAAATCTGAAAATTCAATTCATGATACTGTAATAGACCCCAATTTTATTCAATTTATTAAATCAAAAAAGGTTCCTATACATCCTTATTTAGATCAACATGTTTTGGATACTTTTGATAAACTAGAAGCTTTAACCTCTACTTTGATAAGGCATATAGATGAAGCCTATCTTCAACAATCAGTTGAATTAGCTGCCCTTGCTGCTGCTACCCCTGAAATTTCTACAGAGTCTTCAAAAACTATAAATACAACTTCATTTACTACCATCTCACCTATAATATCCACCACACTTCACTCCCCAAAACCATTCATGCCCCAGCTTCCTTCCCAACCAAACATCTCTAGTTCATCTAGTTCATCTACAACCATCTCAAGTTCTTCTCCAAACACCACTACTTTTCCCACGAGTCAAACCAGAATCTTAGCCATGGCAGACAGATATGCACCTTTGGTCTTACCAACTCAACTACATGCCATGCCCCAGGATTACCAAAGTAAAATATTTCTGTTTGATGCTACTGGTCAGTATATTTCCCAACAACATGTAAATAAAATGACTGATTACTTTGAGTTACATGAGATTGATGAGTCTGATGTTCAAATGAGGTTATTTGCCCAAACACTGGTAGGAGATGTAAAAAAGTGGTCTAAAGGTTTACCTGCTAATCATATTATTGATTTAGCTGCTTTCCATAGATTGTTTATTGATAGATGGGAAAGAAAGAAAAAACCTTTACAAATATTGTTTGAATATGAAAACATTAGAAGAGCTCATAATGAATCTGTTTAGGACTATTTTACTAGGTTCAACAGTATCTATAATGCAATCCCTGTAAATATTAAACCTCCACCAAACTTAACACTAATAAAATTTCCTGATGGTTTTGACACTGATATGTCTTACCAATTGAGAGAAAGAAACCCTAAAACATTGGAACAGATGCAAAGTAATGTTGTTAGTGTAGAAGCCAATTTATTAGCTAAGAAAGCTAGGATGAGAAATGAGAAATGAGAAAAGAGTTACCATTAAAGAGGAACCATCCACTTCAGATGGTAAGATAGATAGTTTATCTAAAAGTGTAGAAAGGATAATGGATAGATTAGAAAATATGGAAAGAAAATCTCAGTGGGAAAATCAACAAGCACCCCCAATAAGAAACCCCAACTTTAGGAAAAATCCTAATACTGGAAAAACAATAGATGCAATACCTTATCAACATGTTAGACCACGCTTCCAGGAGAATTATGTTGAAGATTCACAAAACCATGAAGAAGAGGAGGACACCCAGATAAACCTATTAGGGATTAAAAAAGAAGATATTGTTTTTCTTACTCAGGAAGAACATGAATTGTACATGTTACAACAATTACAATTGGAGTCTGGAGAGTCCTTTGACTATAAACAAGGCTATGAATCTACTATTTATGAATTTCACAAACAGTATAGCCTTAGAAGCAAAAAGAATATTGATATTCCTACTAAGAAATCAGTCCAAACCCAAACTAAAAAAATAACAGAGCTCTTGTGACCAAAGTTCTACAAATTCTCCCTAGAGGAACTCAAGAGACTCCCAGCCTAAAAATTGTAGATATAACTTCAGCTGAAACTCAAACTTCAATTGTTACTCAGAATATTCCAAATAAGAGAATTCAAAACAAAACTGCTAGTACACAAACTGAGTTGCCTAGTGCTGATAAAGAAGATAAAAGCACACAGACCAAAATTGCTAAGGAAGATCTCATACAATCAAGCGAAACTGAATATCCATTCAACATAAAGACTGAGATAGCCAAATTGAAAATATTAGTTCCTTTGACAGAGCTGGTGAAAAATGAATAATACAAAGCACAAATCACTGGAACACTAAACATAGGTGAAGGCGAAGATATTGTAAACCTTAATGATGATCAACCTGAGTTATTGTTTGGTCCAGAAGTAAATGGCAAACATCAACAAGGGGGTATCCCTCCTTTCTACATTAGCTTAAATGTTCATGATAAAATTTTACATAATGTTATGCTAGATTCAGGGGCATCCCACAACCTAATGCCTAAAGAAATCATGGAGAGGCTAAACTTAGATATCACCAAACCCTACAAGGACCTCTTTTCCTTTGATTCTAGCTAAGTCAAATGCCTTCGCCTGATTAATGATTTGTGTGTAACTCTATTCCATTGCCCAACAATGAGTATTGTTATGGACATAGTAGTTGCTGATATCCCACCCAAGTATGGAATGCTATTATCTCGCTCATGGGGAGAAAAATTGTAGGGGATCTCTACAGTTAGACATATCATATGCTACCATTTTTGTTTTTGGTCAGCAAAGAAAACTTTACAGAGAAACATTTGATGAAATGCATGTTAAGTAGTTCAGAAAAGCCATAAAATTACGCTATATACTATATGCATTCTCATATGGACTCATTTATCTTGTATAATTCAGACAATGGAAAAAATGAAATCACAGTTGTAGAACAAAAATACAAAGCACCTAATAGTGAAAACATATTTCATGAGTTTCTATGGAATTTAGATTTTGATGGCTTTGTAAATAGATTAGGAGAAGGTGTAGGAGTTTGGATTCACAACATGGAAAATAATCATTTTGAAGGTCATGCCTTTAGATTAAACTTTGAATGCACAAACAACATGGCCGAGTATGAAGCTTTAATCTTAAGACTACAAACTGTAAGAAAACTTGGAGCCAAGAGAGTTTCTATCATGGGAAACTCGGAATTAATCATAAAGAAAATTAAAGGAGAATATTATTTGAATAATCCTAGACTTAGCCAATACAGATAAATTGTTCTAGATCTGATTAAGGAACTTGTTGAAACTGATTTTGCTGCTATTCCTAGGGAACAAAACATGCAAGCTCACAGTTTGGCTACTTTTGCTAGCACTTGCAGATTACCTTTTCAGCCCAACCACCAATACACTGTTGAAGTAAGACATAGACCTGTTATACCCGATAATTTGAAATATTGGCAGATTTTTTCACAAGATTCTCAAATCTATGATTTCATGAATGATGAGGGAGAGTTTCAAAACTGTAACATAGATACTGATTGTATAGTAGATAAAATCATAAACAGTGAGTTAGATATAAATGATTTAGATGTAGATAAACCCACTAAATTCACTTAGGTAGAAATAGATAACTTAGAAAAAGTAGAAATAGAAGAAATAATCAATGATGATTCTGAGATTTTAACAATTAAAATAACTTTTTGCCTAAGGGATTAGTCCCATTAGAATATTTGTTTGATTCAAATGATGTGGCTAGAAAATAAAAAATGGAGCCTTTAAGAGTAGACATAGAAGAATGTAACATAGGAACGAAAGAAAAACTCAAGCTTATCAAAATATCCGAAGCATTACCTTCGTATGAAAATCTGAAATACATAAATTTGTTCAAAGAGTTTAAAGATGTCTTTGCCTGGAGTTATGAAGAGCTTAAGTCTTATGATATCAACATTATTCAACATAAGATACCCATCAAAGAATATCAGAAACCCTTTAAACAAAAGCTTAGGAGAATTAATCCAGATCTTATTCCATTAATTGAAAAAGAAGTAAAAAGGATGTATGATGCACAAATCATAGCACCAATTAGATATTCAGATTGGGTCTCTAATTTAGTCACTACTAGAAAGAAAACATGAGAAATCAAACTCTGTGTTGATTTCAGAAACTTGAACAAAGTGTCATTAAAAGATAATTATCCCCTCCCTAAAATGGATCACATTCTCTAGAGGATAGTAGGGTCATCAAGAATTTCATTGCTTGATGGTTTCTCTGGATACAACCAAATCTTACTTCAACCAAACGATCAAACAAAGACTGCATTTACCACTCTCGGGGTACTTTCATGTATTTAAAGATGCCTTTTGGATTAGTGAATGCTGGAGAAACATCCTAAAGAGTGATGGACATAGCTTTTGCAAAAGAAATCCATGACTTTCTAGTGGTTTACCAAGATGACATCACATTGTTTTCCAAATCAGATAATGAACATCTAGATCACCTAAGAAGAGTTTTTATTAAATGTAGAAATTTGCATTTCCTTGAATCCCAAAAAGACACTCTTTGGTTTAGAAGAAGGTAAACTATTGGGACACATAATATCAAAAGAAGGAATCAAAATATATCTATCTAGAATAGAGGAAATCCTAAACATCGGTCATACTAGAGACATCAAAGAATTACATTCATTTTTAGGCAAAATAAATTTTCTTAGAAGATTCATTTCTAACTTAGCAGAATTAATGAGAGAATTAAATAACATGTTAAAGAAAGATTCAACACTTAAATGGACAGTAGAGGCTAAAAAATATTTTGAGGCAATCAAAGAAGCCCTTTCTAAAACACTAGTCCTCATAAGTCCTGATTTCAAAAAAGATTTTATAATTTTTTCTTTTGTTTCATAACATACTATTGCAACAGTCTTGTTGCAAAAGAATGATCAAGGCTGTGGGCAGCTTATTGCATTTTTCAGCAAATCTTTGAGAGTTGCTACACTAAAGTACAACATAATGGAAAAGTAAGCACTCACTTTAGTCAAATCTATTAAAGATTTCAAAGTCTACATCTTGTACTCACACATCATTGCTTATGTTCCAGATTCAATAGTAAAGGACATTTTGACACAAATGGGCCTACAGGAAAGAGAGGCAAATGGATTGCCACTGTTTTGGAATATGACATAGAAATTAATCCTACAAAACTTATCAAAGGCAAAGGTTTAGCTAAACTCATCGTTGAATCAAACCATCAGGCCTTAGATATAAATTTCATTGGTTCCCTAGATGATCAGGAAGAGATGGTGACTCCATAGATCAGTGAAGCTTTCATGGATTCACCTTGGTATGCAGATAGCATATTTGTTTTACTAAACCTACAGGCTCCTCTTGGTTTATCTAGAACTAAAGGTAAATTTTTGAAAATAAAACCAATGAAATATTGTATCATAGACAATGCTTTATTTTGGAAAGATAATGGTGGCATTTTATTGAATTTCTTATTAAAAGATGAAGCTGACAAAGTTATGCAAGAATTTCATGCAGGAGATTGTGGAGGACACCTATACTGGAAAACAACTGCTGATAAGATTTTAAGGGCAGGTTTTCACTGGCCCACCCTTTTTGCAGATGTCAAGAAATATGCGACCTCCTATCACAAGTGCCAAATATTTGAAGGCAAAAGAAAACTCTTACCATTACCTCTCAAACCCATCTGCACAGAAATGCCTTTTCAACAATGGGGTTTGGACTTCATTGGGGAAATTCACCCATCGTCCTTAGCCTAGCATAAATGGATTTTGACAGCCACTGAATACTTTACTAAATGGATAAAAGCCATCCCTTCTAGACAAGCCACAGACTCTGTCATCATTTCATTCCTTAAGAACAACATCCTTTCTAGATTTGGATGCCCCCAAAATCTCATTACTGATAATGTAGCTGCTTTCAAATCCAAGAAAATGGTAGACTTTTGTAACAGATATCACATTACCCTTGGCCATTCCACTGCCTATTACCCTTAAGGTAATGGACTTGCAGAATCCTCAAACAAAATCCTTGTTAATGTCATCAAGAAACTGCTAGAAGATAATAAGAAGACCTGGAACAAAAATTTGGTTAATGCCTTGTGGGCAGACAGATTAACTACCGAAAAGTCCATTGGTACATCTTCTTACCATCTAGTATATGGAATGGATATTGTTTTTCCATCCTCTTTAGGAGTACCAGTGATGAAAATGATTCAAGAGTTGCAAGTAGAACCAATGGATATCCAAAGGAGGATAAATCAGATAATACACTTGCAGCAAACCAGAGAAGAAGTCTATGTCAAATCACAAGTGATCCAGGATAAAATCAAAAATATTTTTGACAAGAAAACCAAAGCTAATGGTTTTTACATAGGTGACAAAGTACTCAAATGGGATTCCAGAAGAGAAGAAAAGGGTAAACATGGTAAATTTGATTTCCTATGGCAAGGCCCTTATATCATTTATGGTTATAGAGGTAACAATGCATTCTTGTTGAGATAGTTAGATGGAACATATCTACCAGGAGGACCAGTCAATGGTAGAATGTTGAAGCATTACTTGTCCACAGATTAACATTAGTTCATTTGTTTACTTTATTGCAAATTTTAGATTGGATTGGATGGTAATCTTTTGAAGTTGAAGCCCGAAGAGAAGGTCCTCAGCTTTGAAAGGTGTAACATCATATGTATGAATAAAGTAGATCACAGAGGAGCATTTACAAGGCAGCCACAGTCAAATTTTTAAAGGCTACTAATCTTAAAGTTCTTGACATTTCACCAGGAAATGCCATCCCCATGTGGAGCCACTGTTAGGGTCCTATAATAATAGGATTAATAATTTTGAATTGGCTATGGTTAGTCTTGTAATATTGTACATACTTTTGCTTTCTGCAAATTTTTTTCCCATATTAAAATTAAAAAATGTAAAGAGGGTACACCCTAAAAGAATAATTAAAGGACAAAAAGAAAGAAAAAGATTAAAAAAGTAAAAAATATGAACCCCCAAAAGAGATAAGAATAGATCATGAAAGTGTGCAAATTCAAATGCCACTACTTTTTACTTTACTTTGTAAAATAAGATTGTGTGCATCTTGCCAAAAATGCCACAATCCATGATGGTCAAATAGTTTAATCTTGACCCATTCATGCTTTAAATTTCATGTTGATAGATAGAGAATAAATATGTAGCCAAACTTTTTAATCTTGGCAGATCAATAGTTAGGTAGAGAATAATAATCAGATCATCAGTTTAATTTGAGCCATTGGAAGTTATAAGGTTAGAATTAGATAGTTTGCTTATCAAAAGAAAAAGAAATGAAGGGTCAGCAAGCTCAAATGCACCTAATGAATGAAGAGAAAATGCTAGGGTAAATAAAGGGTAGGTAGATGAAGTTTTGCAAGTGCACAAGGTTGCTAAGTCAAAAGCACATTCATCGTGCTTAATCCTATGTTTCATGTGTAGGAGGAATTGTCAAAGAGAAAGGACATTCACTAAAGCTTATTTACTAATTTCCCCTCATCTCACTAGACCCCCCACATACTTAGTTTATTAGTTTCCCCTCACTATCCCTTCATTACTTGTAAAAACCCTTTTCCCTCATTTTGACCTTTTATCCCTTGGTTTCACACATTTCCCTAGACATTACCCTTCAAAAATCATTTCCCCTTCCTAAAACCCCTTTCCCTACTGTGAAACCTATTCCCATCACAAATAATACATTCCCCCTTTATTAATTTACCCTTTTCCCCTTAAAAACCACTAAAACCCTTTATCCTAAGTTATTTCCTAAAAATCCCACTTTATAATTCCCCACGTTATAATTCCCTACCACCCTTTAACTCACCAAACCTTGGTGTATAGTTAAAACCCTCTGCCATATAAACCCATGGTCCCCACCTTTATTAACACATCACTTATATTAAAATCCCGTCATTATTTGTTAATTAATTACAATTCATTGTAATTAAACCCCAGGCGTTGCCAATCACATCCCAACTCCATTCATGCAACTTCACCATGCAATATCCCTCTAATCTCCCACCCCCAGGTCCAACGTCACATATCAATATCACACAGATTCACAATCCGACAGTTAACAGTCCAAAGGCACGCGAGGTTCGTGGTTTTGGCCAAGCACTGTTTGGCTAAGTGGCAACATGATCTGAGATGGGGGTTTGATAACTTGTTATGCTTACAAGAACCTCCCACTCAGTTAAACAATTAAATGATCTAGCTTATATATGACATTTGCGGAATTAAATAATTGAAACAGTTGTGTGTTTTCTTTTAACTGTTTAAGTGCTTTAAGTCCATTTGTTTCTGCTAATATTAAACACATATAATAGCCATATAATGCAGCAAATAAACATCAACACATAACAGTAAATTTAATCTAGGAGTTCACCCGAATATCATGGGCTACGTCTCCTTGAGCTTTTGTCATCTTGACTTGGCTCTTTGGGATTATGGCAAAGTTTCTTTTACAAGTTCCACACTTAACTCCAAAGGTTACTAAATTGAACCAATCGACTTATAAAACCATCTACATCCATGTCATGGCTATCATCACTCTTCAAATAGATCTAAGCTCCCTTAGACTTGATTCCTTCAATCAATGCTCTAAGCTACCCTGAGCTTCTTGATGCCAATAACTCCTTCAGAATTCTTTAACTGTCGCTGAAACCTCATCTACTGTCTCCAACACATATCAGGCACCGAAAATAGACTAATCATTTTCTCAAAATGAGCACTGCATCCCCAAACTAGGCCTTCCTCCACGGTTGGCACTGGGCTACCTGAAAATTTCTTGTAGCATATCAGCCTTTAGAAGTATCCAAATGCCTCTACAAATTCCTGCAATGGATTCAGAAGGCTCATTACAGCTAGGAATGACTGTTGGTTCACTGAGAACGAGTATTGGTAGCTCCTACAACTGCCTCCAACGCATGGTGGCCCTAAGCTTCAAAATCTCCCTGGATGAAAATCTCTATGAAGATGACTTCCTTAGCTTCTCTGGACTATTCCATTGGCTTTAGAAGGATCCAATTATTTTAGTTAGCCTCTTGTTTCACTCCCTCTCTCTTTGGTTGAAAACTGTTCGTGGAGTGCATTTAATCAGTATCCCTTAGGGATACTTGGACCACCAAATTTAGTGAACTGCACCAAAATCCAATTAAACTTGGCATATCCGCCTACGTTTAGCTGCTCTGCCAAGCTGACCATTGGAGGTGAGCTGTTCCAATAACTATTTGGGTGCGCATATGAGGCGGTATAATCCTGACGGTTAGGGATAATCCTCACCGGAAGCATTTCAAATAGCGGAATCTCCACCGTCGATCTATCCCGCTCGATCTAATGGATATCACATCGTCCACTCCCTAACTAACCCAGACTATCTCCACCATCAATGTGACCCATCCAACCGAATGGTTGTCGCGTAATCTTGCGGAGATTCTTGCACTACTAATATCAGGTAGAGAGCATGCAAGAAAATTAGTTTTCCTATGCTATGTGTCGACTGCTAAGGTTAATCACGTGAAATCATAGAAAACCATTTACAACTTTTTTTACACGTGAGATACTATTTCCCACTTTTCGAATACTACCCACTTGCTCAATACGGAACTTAAAGAAAGACGTTTAAGGAAAGGTTTAGTGCTTTACTGGACTTTTCAAATTGCAATAACTCCTTCATATGGTATCGGTTTTTTGAACCCTTTGCGGTGCCAGAATCAGGAAGACGAGATCTATCTGGTCACTCAGGTTTGAAACTCTTTCAAACTCTTTGAAATTTGATCTATCACTAAGGTCCTTGATCAATATCTGACCACTCCTCCCCATTAGGAATCTTTTGGACCCCAAAAGACTGATATACTAATATGTATAGTAGATGAGAGTACAACACCCTCTTCTTTTCATCCTCCATACACTTGCCTTGCATGTGGCTAGTGCCTTTGAACCAAAACTTGAAGGTAGTCGACACTTCCCTTCCTGGATGTGCTTGTCCTCCTGTTAAGAACTGTCTTCCTTGAACTCATTCAGAATTTATGTTGAGAAGTTTACAGAAAGTAGTTGAACATCACTTCCTTGATCATCAACCCAAGGTGGCTCAAACAAATGTGAGATTACATCATAAATATATGCATACTTAACTGAAATTTGCATATGTACCAATGAAAGTATGTGTTACTATGTCAAGAAGTCAAACCACTTCTTGCCAAGCCACTTCTATGGTGACTTTTGCTGCTGCAAATATTCTTTTGACATCTTGTCAAAAACAACATAATGCAAAAAAGAAAAAAACAACTTGACGACATAAATTCACATCATGTGAATCATCATCATGTCTCTTACATCTGGGTGTACAAATGATCGACTAAATCACAAGCTGACAAAAACATACCTTTTCAAACAACTAACTCTTCAAGTCAAGCATGTACATAAAGAACTTGACGATTCTTTTTCGAAGTAGAAAGAATTTCACCTCTTTGTGAAACACTTCATCATTATCTCCTTTTTCAATCTTGGAGACAAAATCAAATTTTCCAAGTCAATATGACATTTTATGCATGTTTAAACAAAGCTATCGACCATGAAGTCAATTACACATACATGTTCAAATACAATGAAATCATCAACATTCCTTTGTTCATACATACCATTCTCATGTATGTATTCCATTCTTCAACTTTCTCTCAAGCACAATCATAAGTACAAGATCCTCAATCATATGTAAATGTACTTACAAAGCTGAAATGATCACAATTTTTCTGCAATAAAGCGAGTCTCATACTCAACTTTTCATTCACCTTTTTGGTAAAACCTTGCAACTTGCATTCCATTGGCAAAGAAATGTATCAAATCAAAATACATGCATCCTTTAATTGGATAATAACTCTAACCATTTCTTACCAATCCACATCAAAGGCACTTCCTTTAACTGCACATTGACATCAACATGTGAATCCTCCTAAAACACATCAATTATGGAAACTTCCTTTCCATTCTTGCCATTTTCTCTTTCCACCTTCTTCAAATTTTGTGGAAGCATTGTTGGATTCAAAATCCAACACTTTTTAGAAATATGTCCTTTCTTATGGCAATAATTACAACACATGTTCATCCTCTTTACAACATAATTTTCCTTGTCCAATGGACCTTTGGCTTCTTGCCTCCTTTTCTTCAAAAGTTTCCTATATGTGGCCATTTTCTTCCAACATCTAGAAACACTATGGTTAACCAAACCACAAAAGGAACATGCAACTTTTCTCCAATGCTTATGTGGAAATTTACCATGCTTAACATAATCAAAAGAAATGTGATTGAAATCAGATTTATACCTTTCTCTTTCACCTTTGTTTCCTTCATGAGAAGGTGAATCGAATGAAGAAGTGGCTCCCTTCGGAACACCATCAATCTCTTAAATGATTTTATAGCTTTCAGAACTCCCTTGTTCGAGTGCATGCTTATGAACACCTTATTCTTGCAAAGTATGTTTCAAACAATTGCATTCCCGATGAATACAATCGTTACAAACTTGAGGTAGAGAACCTAAAATGAAACTCCTTCTAGGAACGGTTTCAATTGCCTTCATGGATGCTTTGGAACTTTCTCCACAAGATTGTCCATAGCCAAGGCCCAAATAATTAGGCCTTTCCTCAACCATTATTGGCTCAACAATGCCCTGTGCATGTTTGCCCAATCCTTTTCCTTCATATCCCATTTTTGACATCAACTTGGACCCTATGCCTCTTGTATGTTTTTCAAAAGAACCAACATAAACATTCTTAGAGGAAATTTAAGGCAAACTAGGTTCATATTTGCAATATGAAGTTGGCTCTCCATTTCCTGCAATTTGTCAAAAAGAAACCACTTCTCTTCCTTCATAGAATTCAACTTCTCTCGAAGTTTGGTGCTCTTCCTTTCATCTTCATACATTTGTTTCACCATATCCATCATGATGAACAAGTATCACTTCATGTCTTCATCAAAGGATCTTGTGAAGGAGGAGGATTTTGAAAACTCACTTGTAGAAGTTGTCATTGTAGAAATGAACAAAAGAAATTCAACAAAATTAACAAAGCTTTCAAAATATATTGACAAAACTTCTGAACTAAATGGTTGTAGAGTCAAACCCCTATTCAAGCAGCCTTTTGCAAACAAACCCTCTTGTGCTTCAAGGGTTTCCTTGAGGTCCTTTGGGTAAGGAGAATGCCTTCATCCATTATTCCTTGTCCTTTCCTGGACTTAGCTATCAATAGCTTTCCCTTCACCTTTGCAAACTCAAATAGCTGTCATTTTACAAACAATCAAATAGTCAAATCCTTTGTACTCTTTAAACACCTTTCAAGTAAAACAAGCAACCTACTGCTCTGTCAATCAAGCAACTTATTGCTTTTTCAATCAAGCAACCTGCTCTGATACCACCTGATCTGAAATGGGGGTTTGATAACTTGTTATGCTTACAGTAACCTCCCACTCAGTTAAACAATTAAATGATCTAGCTTATATATGACATTTGCGGAATTAAATAATTGAAACAGTTGTGTGTTTTCTTTTAACTGTTTAAGTGCTTTAAGTCCATTTGTTTCTGCTCATATTACACACATATAATATCCATATAATGCAGCAAATAAACATCAACACATAACAGTAAATTTAATCTAGGAGTTCACCCGAATATCATGGGCTACGTCTCCTTGAGCTTTTGTCATCTTGACTTGGCTCTTTGGGATTATGGCAAAGTTTCTTTTACAAGTTCCACACTTAACTCCAAAGGTTACTAAACTGAACCAATGGGCTTAGAAATCCATCTACATCCCTATTCTTGCTGTCATCACTCTGTAAACAGATCTAAGCTCCCTTAGACTTGATTCCTTCAATCAATGCTCTAAGCTACCTTGAGCTTCTTGATGGCACTAACTCCTTCGGAATTCTTTAACTATCACTGAAACCTCATCTACTGTCTCCAACACATATCAGGCACCAAAAATAGACTGATCATTTGCTCAGAATGAGCATTGGATCCCCAAACTAGGCCTTCCTCCACGGTTGGCACTAGGCTACCTGAAACTTCCCTGTAGCATCTAGGCCTTTAGAAGTCTCCAAATGCCTTTGAAAATTACCTGCAATGGATTTAGAAGGCTCATTACAGCCAGGAACGACTGTTGGTTCACTGAGAACAAGTACTGGTAGCTCCTACAACTGCCTGCAACTCCTGGTGGCCCTAAGCTCCAAAATCTCCCTGGATGAAAATATCTATGAAGATAACTTCCTTAGCTTCTATAGACTATTCCATTGGCTTCAGAAGGCTCCAATTAGCCTAGCTAGCCTTCTGAATTGCGCCCTCTCTCTCTGGTCGAAAACTGCTCCTGGAGTGCATTTAATCAATATCCCTTAGGGATACTCCACCAAATTTGGTGAATTGTGCCTAACTCTAGTTAAAATTGGCATATCCGCCTAAGTTAACCAATTCTGACACACTAAACCTCTGCAGGACCACTTTAACCACCTTTTGCAACACTTCAGACACCATATTGAAGCAGAAAATACACAATTGAAGCCTTTGAAACCTCTACTACAACCAAAAAACCCTGTCTGCGCACCAAATCGCCAATTTCTAGTTATTCTTGAAAGAACCAGAACGACCCTATAAATTTGAGTTATGTACAGTAATTTTTTTTTTTTTATTACAGAGGAATCGGCAATTGGGATAGCCTCACAACTCGCGTAACACGGGGTCGATTTTGGCCACCGCCACTATAACCCCTAGGATCCGTGCCTGCCCGCTATAACGCATCTCCAAGGTAAGTCCGAGGATTTGAACTCGTGACCTCAAATATAGAGTCCGCTTTATAGACAAACTACACCGTAGTGTGATTACCAACTCACCTACCCCATGGGGCTTATGCACAATAATTATTAAAAAGGCTAATTAATTAAATTAATTAAAAACCTTCCTAAACTGAAGAAAAACTTACTATGCATCCAAACGCTTTTCTACAGATTGTAATTACCCTCCCCACTTTTCTAGGCCTTCAGACCTTACTCCTAAAGCTAGAGAAAAAGAAATTCAGTTGAATAAACCAAATTATGGCTTCCCAAAGCTCTATGGATGTAAGACCCCTACAAACCCCTCACTTGGATATTGACCACCTCCCATTAGCCGACAGAGAATCTCAAATTAAAGACATTGCTTCCCCTAGTCACCTACTGAAACTCCATTGTTGGAGTAAAGATAAATTCCTTAACTAGAATGATGACATCCACCTATGGGAATCAAATTTTCCCAAATACTTGTTCCCACAAGTACACCTATTCCTAGAGATCATCCACTTTTGCCAAGCTTGCTATGTCCCTAGTCAAAGAGCCATAGTTTCCCCTAACCAATAGGTTTTATTCACCATTACTGCAGAGTCAATAAATCAAATGCTACAGATCCAACCACACCCAAATAAGACCCCAATTTCCATTGAAGGCTTACTTGAACTCTACACCAAGCTAGACCTTCCCCAGAAATCTCAGGTCTTTAAGACTTTCATCATTGGAGGGTCTCATACTCCTACAGATAGTCCTCCATATGCTTCCACTTTTTTCTCTAAGAGAGGAAGACAAATTATAACCATGCTCTCTTCCATTCTAGGGTACACCACTGATGAGCATGTGGATGAGGTTGTTCTTGCTTTCCTTTCTATCTTTTTCCCAAGCAACCCTCCTACTACAGTTTACAACTTTTCTTAATTCATAGAAGACAAAATCCATGAGCAGTTTATTATATTACCAAATAAGAGAGTGTTCAAATATTCATCAGTGTTGTTTCACATGCTCTTATACTTTCAGTCAGACAAGTTTCTAGTCAACATCCAAAAGTTAGACACCAAGGGCAATCCAAGATCTGTCATCTTTTGGACATCATTAATCAAGAGATATTCCACTGTTTTTTCTTATAAAGAGTTCATTGATTCATTTGTTCATCTAGTTATAAACATGCTAACAAGTAGCTATCAACCCAGGATAAATGAGGAAATTAAGAGAGTTTTACAGTTGGCTAAGAACAGTAGAGTGGGAGACTAGTATCTATACTAGGACCACACAGAAATCAAGATATATGGATGCCAACTAACTCCCTACAAGCTTCCCAAATACCTCCCCATGAGGATATTTGCATTAGAGTATTTCAGGCAAATCATAAACTCTTATGAGGCTAATTTCCTGTCAAAGACGAAGAAGACCTAGTTTAAAATAAAAAACCAACTGGGCCCTTTTATTTGTAATAATAGGGAAGCTGGACAAGAGGAAGAGAAAATCTTATAGAAAATGAACTTCAAGAGTAGTTTTATGTGGCAGTATGACCCTAATGGAGTCATAAATAAACTAAGGCTCAAATTGAAGCTAAGTCCTTTCATATCATGAGCCCAGGAAAGACATTGAGAGATTTGCCAACCAGTCAGAGTGGTTGGAGAACACTTTAATAGATGTGGAGAATAATTTAATAGATGTGGAAAAGCAAATTGATACTAGCTCCTTTCTACAGGTTCTATCCCTACAGGAACAGATGGGAATTACTCCCATTTTACAGACTCCAGCCAATGAGGACAGAAATATGAAAAGAACCAGGGAAGAAGGTTCTAGCTCTTGGATGGACACTACAGATGATAGGTTTGAGATGAGTTAGAGGAAGAGGCCCAAGCTCAATCCTGTAACTGAGTAAGAAGACACCATTGAGACAGTTGAAATCACTGATACTGACATAATGGTGGGAAAGAGTAAAGGTCCAGCAGTCTCGGAGGAAACTCATCAACCCTCCACCTCAAACAGTCAACTTATTGAAAATCACCTTAGTATTGAAGTCTCTTCATTGAACACGCCAATGGATAAAGAGAAAGATATAAAAGAAAAGTACAAGGAAATCAAGTTGAGGAATGAGGCATTAAAGGCTAAAACTTATGCCGAATACTTCAAACAAACACTTGCAAATCAAAATAGATTAATGTCATCCTTTGACATTAAGACTGGTAAAATGCAAATGACATTCATGCAGCCTACAGTCCAACAACCTAGATCATCAGCAGACTACAGGAAAACAGATTTTGAAGTTTTGGCTAAGGATGTTCACCCTATTGACCAAATTGAGTTCCATAAATAGGCCAATGAAATGATTTATTCCACCATGACTAACAAAGCAATGACTATGCAAAAACTTCAAAGCTCACTGGATAACATCATAGCACAGTTAAAGCTAGAAAAGACATTCTCACAAGCCAAGTACAATAAAATCAAGTCACTGGAAGACTTGGTGATTGAAATTGGGTATAATCCCAATGATGTCAAAGCTACAGAAAAACTGATAAAAAAGAAAAATGAGGATATTTTTGCTTTGAAGAAGCAACTGAAGTTTCCTCATTCAGAACATCCATAGATCAAGGAGGTCCTTGAGAGCCAAACCCAGCAGGAGGAAATGATGGATCTTATTTTTCAATTAAATTATCAATTGAAAGAAATGAAGAAGGAATTAGATAGCTTAATACAGCTGAAACAGGCCAGCCTTGAGACAACCACTGCCACTGCTATTCCTATAGTCACTACATCAGTTCCATCAACTTTGGTAGTTTCATTGGCCTCCACAGCTCCACTAGCTCCAACACTTCCATTTGCGACAACATCTACATCAACAACAGGTTCAACAATAGCAGCAGCTCAGCCAAGTGATGAGGCAAGTAAACTAGTCAAAGCCATGGAGGGCATGTCCATTTAGACCAATTAAATAAATAAACTCAAAGAACAGATAACAAGTCTATAGGATGAGAAGAAATTGGCTCAGATTATGCACAAAAATGAAGTTCAGAAGTCAAACAGGTTGACTGAGAGGATGAAGAATTTGGATAACGAGTTAACATTGAAGGAGACACTTGCCCAAGCTAAATAACAACTATGGGCCAATATCATTGACTCTATCAATGATATTTGGCCTTCTATACAGGTCATATTTGAACAAAATAATTTAGTTTAAGAGGCTACTGAAGCAATTCAGAGAGTTAAGGCCGAACTTGGAGACATGTTAGAAGAAGCCTCAAGAATAATCCAATTTCTTAACTTTAAGAACAAATATGAATTTCAGGAGTTGGACATAGATGACAGGACTGGCACTATACTAGAGGTAAAGAAAGTGATCACCAAGAGGAACTTAATGATGCAAGTTGAGGACAAATTCCAAACCATGGAGCTGGCTATAGGCAGGTTCATGGTTAAATTTGATGCTTTAAGGTAGAAAGGTTTGCCAAATCCCTTGGTAATAAATGACAGATCAATGCCACATGAAGAATATAATAGGAAAATCAGAGAAGTGGTAAGATATCAAGCCAATAATTCCTCTATGAAAGGGATGCCTACAGGAAAAGTTCTGTACCAGACTTTTGAGAACCGATTTTACCTCCAGCATGAGGTAAACCACCTTTTTGTGAACAAGCCCACCTTTGCAAAATACATAGAAGCAGATGAAGTCTACAAAAGAATGGTAAATATTAAATTACCAGACAAAGAGACTTGGGAAAAGTTAAATGATTTACTGTGAAAATGCAAGGTAAAAGTGAATACAGAGCAGTAAAAGAAAAGTAGCAGGTCAACATAGTCAAAGAGTATCAGATGAAATAGTATCACTTAAAAGGAAAATTAAAAGAACATTCAATGTGGAAAACCAACAACAAAGGAGAAAAAACAACAAAAGATCAAAGCATAAGACAACAGAGCCTAATAATCAAGGACAACTTATAGTAGTTGAATATATGTCTCTATCTTCTTGCATGAAGATATTTCTGTTTCCTAGAATAATTACCAAAACAGTTTGGGATATTTTGTAATAAGTTTTTGTATAAATAGTTCATAATTCGAAGTATAGAGGGTGGATTGCTAGACATTTCTATATTTGTATTGATCTGAAACCTAAGGGTTCATTGTACCATTTTTCAAGTCAGTAGATTGGACTGAGTAATAAAGACATTGCATTATATGATTCATGTGTTGGGCCACTTTAGTGAAGTATTTTTTGTTTGTCAAATTGTTATTTTCTTAAGTGTTTCACAAACTTGCATGTTATCTAGATTGAATGAAATAACTGGAAATTTACTACAATTTTTTTTTAAGTACAGTATGTCTTGAGCAATTAATCATTTTAATGTTTTCTTCTGATATCCAGAGTAGGGAATCCTTCATTACTCCCTACTTTCGATTGACGCCTACCATTTCCCTCATTATCTGGTTTGAGGAACCCCTAATTGCTCCTTGACCTCGATTGAAAACCACTTCACCATTCAGCCTAAAAGATCCAAATTTACTCAGCTACCTTGCCTTGTAAACACTATCTTTAGAACTTGATCCAGTCCTATTTTCTTGACACTTGACCCCATAGCCTAATGGTAAAAGACATCCCTCTATTCATCTAAGTCAGTGATTCCACCACCAAATCAAAATCAAAACCCAACCAAAGCTTAAATAACTATCCTAAAATCAATTAACTAAACAAAGTTAAATCATAAAGAGAGAGCCCTCTATAAGCATTAGGAAGGCTAGATCCTGATATCAAAAGTAGGTTTGTGGATACCTCTATTATTTCTTTCATAACAACTCTAGAGAAATTTTAGAGTGATAACACTATCTTCTTGGAAGGAGGTTCATCTTGATGAGTGATCATAGTGGGTTGAGACACTTACTTGACCAACTGAATCTAAATGCCAGGAAAGCTATATGGTTGCTAATGCTTAGTGATTTTGACTTTGAGATCAGGTACATTAAGAGAAAGGAGAAAAATGTTGCAGACACTCTTAGTAGAAGAGTGCGGGTAAAACATATAACAACTATGAGTTCTTATCAGACAGATTTATAGGATTAGATATTATAGGTAGGACAACATGATAAAAGGTACAAGGATCTTAGGCACAGGTTACAAAAGTAGGGCACAGGTGATCAGGATGTGGATTATCATCTTACAACATATGGTTTGGTGAGATTTATGGACAAGATCTATGTGTCAAACAACAATGAGCTCAAGAAGCTTATCTTGAGGGAATTTCATGTTAAGTAGTATTCAGGTCATCTGAGATATTAGAAGACATTGATAGCGATTCAAAATTTCTACTGCTGGCCAAATTTGAAGAAAGAGGTAGCTAAGTTCATCGCAAGGTGCTTGAATTGTCAATAGGTACATGCATAGTTCAACAATCCAGGTGGTCTATTGTAGCCGATTTCGATTCTAGAGTGGAAATGGGAGGTCATTTCAATGGACTTCATTACAGGTTTACGAAAGACATCTAGACAACATGATTCCATTATGGTTTTTGTTGACAGGTTGAATAAGGTAGCTCACTTCATAGTGGTTAAGTCTACTTATTCAACTAGTGAGGTAGCACATGTATTCATTAGGGAGATAGTGAGAGTGCATGGTATTCATAAGAAGATTTTATTTAATAGAGACACCAAGTTCACTTCCAAGTTTTAGAATGATTTATTTGTAGGTTTGTTACAAAGTTGGCCTTTAGTACAACTTATCATCTATAGACAAATGGAGAGATAGAGAGGGTCAACAAGATTATAGAGGACATGTTGAGAATGCATGTTATGCACAAACAGAGGAGGTGAGAGGAGTACCTTCCACTGGTAGAGTTTTCTTACAACAATGGGTATCAGGAATCACTAAGGATGAGTATGTTTAAGGCAATTTATGGGCGAAGTTGTAATACTCTTATTAGTTCAAGTGATCTAGTGAATAGGGTACTTATTGGACCATACATGTTGGAAAACATGGAATAGGAAATGCAAGTTACCAAGAAAAATCTAAAGGTATCATAGGACAAGCATAAGAGTTATCTAAATTAGCATAGGGTGTTTAAGGAGTTTTAGGTTGGATAACATGTGTACTTGCGCATCAAGCCCAATAAGAGCTCCTTGAGGATTGGGTCATGTTCAAAGCTAGCACCTCAGTATTGGGGACCTTTCGATATCCTTGAAAGGACCAAAACAATTCCCTATAGACTTGCATTACCTTAGATAATGAAATTCCATGATGTTTTACATTTTTCATTGTTTGAAATATATGTGAAAGATGTTGATCACATGCTTGATTGCTCTGTATTTGTTGGCATTATGACATAGGTTTGGCATAGGTTTGGCTCAATGACATAAGTGTTGTCCTTGTTGGCAACTCACTCAAATAGCAGATCACAAGTTCAGGCTCTCAAAATATTAGAAATGAGATACCCACAGGTTCCTGTTCACAAAGATGCGGACATCGGCAGGTTTTGCATGTGCGCCGATCAAAAGGTGCAGACATGTTCATAGGTGTACCGAACAAAAAGTGCGGATGTAAAGTACACACACTTTCATGCAGAGAAAAATGCGTGCACGTGGGAAATCTTATGGTTGGTCCATGGTATTTAGTCTGATATTTTTTATCCTATGGTTTTGGTCCGTGGTTTTTGCATCTAAAGTATTGAACCTAGGTTTTGGGTCCCTAGTATTGGATCTCTATGGTTTTGGACCATGGTTTGAGAAAGGCCTAGACTATAAAAAGGAAAGGAGATCATTTGGCTGAACACAGATGTGTTGAATATCTTAAGAAGAGCAAGATCTGAAATTCTGGTGATTGGTTGGTGAGTTATAGCTGGACCTGAATCAATGAGAAACCTGAGCATTACAAGACAGATCTACTGATGGGTCGAGATCTCTTTGGCACATGATCAGATCTGTAAATCTGATAGTCTGGGGTATAATTGAAGTCTGATAAATTATCTATACCCAGAGGTCCGCAAGCTAGACACAACGCAGGTGCGGAGGTCCACGGGCTCGACACAGCGCAGGTGCGGTGGTCCGCAGGCTAGATATGGTGTAGGTGCGGAGGTCCGCAGGTTCGAGACAGTGCAGGTGCAGAGACTCACAGGCTCGACACAGCGGAGGTACAGATACCCGCAGGTTTCTATTGGTGAAGTTGCAGACTTTTCTTGAAATATGTTCTAGCTGCTTTTGTCTATTATTGCAGTGTTCAGGGTTTTGAATTGGTGTCTGGTTGCTGTGTGCTGAGAAATTATTGATTCAGTATTTGTACAAGGAAGTTGGATGATTGCAGATCTATTTGATGTTTAATTGATACTCATGGATCCAGTCTGAAAATTAATGAAACGTGGTCCCTGGAAGAAAAGAGAAGGTTGTAGCCTTCTGCAGGTTGAAGCCTGCATGCTGGTATAAGACTGCACCAGTACAGAATCATTGTAAAAGGAAGTTTCTAATTGAAAGAAGATAGAGACATATTGCAGCAGGTGGTTTTCACCCACATTGGGTTTCCACCTTATATCTTGTGTTCTTTGGTGTGACTGTCTGCTCTGTTTTTCTTGTTCCTGTTTATTGTTATATAGTTATGACACAAAAATTAATGATCAACATCTGAAGAATAAATTAAATTATAAGTCTGGAAGGTATACGCAAGTTTCATTAGTTAGATCTGCAAATGGTTGTATAAATTGAAAAAGAATTTGATAATACTGATTCACCCCCCTATCAGAATTATTTCCAACAATTGGTATCAGAGCAGGTCCTTCAAGAAAAATCTTGACCGCTTGAAGGAAGATCTATCATCATGAGCAACTACGAAAATGAAGCATCTATCAGGCCACCAATTTTTGATGGGAGCAACTTCGTCTATTGGAAGGTAAGAATCACTGCCTATCTTCAATCTCTTGGTACAGAAGTTTGGGATATTGTGGAAACAGGATACACATTTCCATCAGCAACTCCTACAGATGCAGCTGGTAAGAAGAAGTATGAAACAAATGCAAAGCTGTCAATACTCTATTAGGGAGTCTATCTCAATCAGAATTCGTCAAGGTTATGCAGCTCAAAAGCGCAAAAGAAATATGGGACAATATCATTTTGAGCTATGAAGGAGATGAACAGATAAAACGAGCAAAATTACAAACTCTTAGAATTCAATATGAAAGTCTCAGAATGCATAATGATGAAAGTGTGGCTATCTATTTCCTATGTATAGATGAGATCGTAAATTGTATGAAAAACTTGGGTGAAGAAATAAAAGAAGTTGTTTTGGTTGAAAAGGTTCTAAGATCTTTGTCTCCCAAATTTGATTCAAAAGTTTCTGCCATAGAAGAAAAGCAGAATCTACAGAACCTTACCATGTCACCGCTACATGGAATTATAACTGCTTACGAAATGAGAAAAGGAGGACCATCAGACATGAGAGAAGTTGCATTCAAGGCTTCAGGAAAAGGAGATTACTATGAGTCAGGACATATGTCAGAAGAAGAGGAAGAATCAAATTTTGTCAAGAACCTTCAATGGGGAATTGGTAGATTCAGAGGTAAGCTGCCTTTCAAATGCTTTGCTTGTGGAAGAGTCGGTCATTATGCTGCAAAATGTCCTCATAAAAATAAACTAGACAAAAGTAAGGAACCTGTTAGATGGAACAGAAAACAGAATAAGGAGAGCTGTTACACACATGAAGACAGTGATGGATTGTCAAACAGTGATGAAGATGAACAAGGTAATAATGATAGAGTTTTGATGGCTTTTGAAGATGATGATTTCTTGGATGTTATAAATGAAGAAGGTCTCTATAAAGAAATTTATAAACTTAAAGTTTGTTTAGAGGAAAAGAATATGATTATAGATACTCTAACATTCCAACTTGCTGAAAAGGATAAACACAATGAAGGGTTAGAATGTGAAATTGTGGGACTTAGAAAAGAAATTGAGAAAACAAAAGCCCTTAATCTCAAATTTGCTAAAGGGTCTGAAACTCTAGATGAGATTATCAAAGTGCAGTGTTCTCCTCTAATCAAGACTAGTCTCGGATATTCCGAAGAAGCATCTCAAGCTCAGAAGCAAGCACAAAAGCCATCCACCTCTAAAAGTTACCTTGATGCAGCAAGGAGAAGTGAACAAATTAACAATCAATAGCAAAAGTATAATGCAGATCACCAGGGAAATCAGGGACAGTTTGCTTTAAGAATGATCAAAGATTATCAAGTAAATCAGGAGAAATCCACGTCAAGGATGAGCAGAAGCCTCAACCGACCACAGGTAAATCATTCTCAGTTTGGCTCAAGAATGGATTGAAACTACAATCATATGGTTGGTAGATTTGATAATCGCAGGAATTTCTTCAATGGCCAATGTTTCTCTTGTCATAACTTTGGTCATAAAGTTGCTCAATGTGTTGCCTATAAGACCATCATGACTAGGGAAACTCAAAAACAAAGGAGTATGACAGGAATCATGAAAAGAACCCACAATAACTTCTCTGCTCTTGAAAATGAAATAGAATGTTCTACCTGTAACAACTTCAGTCATGAAGACTTTGAATGCAGAAGCAAGTTTCGACAAACAACTCAGAAGGAGAAAGCTTCATTAAGTTCCAAAACATGGAAAAAGAAAGAAACGCAACTGGAAAGATGTGGGATAGCCTTATATGCGGAAGGACAGGAAAATCAATGGTACATCGACAGTGGATGCTCGAAACATATGACAGGTAATAAAGAAAAACTTCAGTCACATAGTGCCTTAGAAAAGGAAAAGAAGGTCAAGGCTAGAAATGACACCCCTGCATTCATAAAAGGTAAAGGCTTTGTTTGTTTGAAAGAAAAGGTCAAGGCTGGAAATGTTATGTATGTTGATGGCTTAAAGCATAATCTATTGAGTGTCAGTCAGATGTGTGATCAAGGAACTGAGGTAATATTTCGATCAAATGGATGTATTTTTCCTGAGCTTGATACAGGAAAAATAGTGATCAGAGGCATAAGAACTCCAAATAACTTATACGTACTCAAGGGAGAACAACAACAATGCTATTTAAGTAAGAATGATGAACACTGGCTATGGCATAGAAGACTGGGGCATCTTAGCTTCTCTCAGATTAGGAAAGAATGCAAATATCAGACAGTTCGTGATCTTCTTGACATCATAATTCCTGATAATACAATATGCAAATCATGCCAATTTGGTAAGCAAACCAGAACTAATTTCCCTGAGAAGGAAGGATCAGCTAGCAGGCCACTTGAACTTGTTCACACTGATATATGTGGTCCAACTAGGAAGAGGTCACCTCGAGGAGAAGAGTACTTCATATTGTTCGTTGACGACTTTTCAAGGATGTGTTGGATAAGACTCATGAAGTATAAAGATGAAGCTTTCGAAAAGTTCAAGTCATTCAAAGCTTTGGTTGAAAACGAATCAGATTGCAAAATCAAATGCCTCAGATCTGATCGAGGAGGGGAATTTACCTCAGATGAATTTTTTGATTTTTGTGAAGAACATGGAATAAGAAGGGAATTTTCTGCTGTAAGGACTCCTCAACAAAATGGAGTAGTGGAAAGGATGAACAGAACGGTTCAACAAATGGCTCCTGCTATGCTTGATGAGTCTGGAACTCCCGCAACCTTCTGGGGTGAAGCTGCATTTTCCGTTGTTACTATTCCCAACAAGACAAACATCCGGGTAAACAGCACTCAAACTCCTCATGAACTTTGGTACGGTAAGACTCCCACGGTAACATACTTCAAAGTTTTTGGAAGCAAATGATACATTAAAAGGACTAATGAAAATCTTGGCAACCTTGAACCTAGAGCAGATGAAGGCATTTTACTTGGCTACTCTCCCCACAGCAAAGCTTACAAATGTTACAATAAAAGACTTGGTAAAATTGTTGAAAGCATTGATGTAGTGATTGATGAAGAAGGAAACACTCCTAGGCAGGTAAAATCTGGAGATTTCGAAGATGGTGAAGACTATCCGTCAACATCAAATCAGATTCATGATGAAGAAGAAACCCATGAGGCACCAGAAGAACATATAAGGATAGAAGAAAAGACTCCATCCAGATACGTTCAGAAGAATCATCTAGAATCTCAAATTTTGGGGCA
>APFE030820352.1:56348-68895 GCA_000404065.3 Pinus taeda | reverse complement strand
ATGAAAGTTTATAAAGATTTGAATATTTCTATGGATAAGTATGTATTGCATTCTGATTTTTATGCTTCAGATATAGCTAATGTGGATGTTGTTTTGGGACACCCTTAAAAGGAATCTGTTGGTACTATCAATATTAATGTGCAGAAGAAATTCTTGAAGCTCTCTATAAAGAGAAGAAAATCACATTACGGGATATTTCCATCAATAAACACGTAGAATCCAAGGAGGCTGAAGCAGAAAATGTTGCAGGTATTGATACATCAGATGAGAAGTCTATGGTTGAAGTAATATTGGAAGATAAACAATAATTGCAGGTGCCACAACATGTACCATATACTAATCAAGCTCCATTAGGTGGTGAATTAAAGAAAGATACACCATTGGTTAAAACTTCAGCATATCACCACCCACATCACCCAGCAAGAAAACAACCAACACGATGGCAACGAATTAGCAATAAGGACAACCCCCGCACGATAGATAGAGAGGTGCGAAGATCCAACCACAACACATCAACACATAGGAACCACCAAGATCAACTCCCATCTCAAGAAA
Organism: Pinus taeda; assembly: GCA_000404065.3. Lineage (NCBI taxonomy): Eukaryota > Viridiplantae > Streptophyta > Pinopsida > Pinales > Pinaceae > Pinus > Pinus taeda. Next base: position 68,340 of record APFE030820352.1, on the reverse strand, counting down.
GGCACCGGCTAGATCAAGTAATCACTTGTCTCTGGGATGGCTAGATGCACGTGCATGGTACCAATGGACTACTCTTTTGAGTAGATGTTATTATTTGTGTTCATCTTATGTTTCGGGGATGAAACATGTTTAAGGGGGGTGGAATGTAGTATACCAAGTGGTGATATTATGGGGTATGGGGTACAAAGGGAGGTACCCAAGGGAATAAGGTAATAATGTGATGGGCCATAGTTAATAAATAAATTGGTTGACCCACATCATGTAAGGGACCACTAGTAGTTAGGAATAATGTGATAAGCCCATTGTATTAGATAAATGGTATTGAGAGACCCATGGTAATGACCCAGAGTATTGTATGTATGAAGTCTATATAGAGGCTAGAGACTCCCCATTGAGAGGTGTCAAGTATTATTGTATTGGAAAGCATATGGCTTGTGGAGTGTTCTCCTTCCTTAAGGAGTGAATGTATGGTGTTTCCCTACCTTAAGGGTTTTGATTAATAAAGTGAAGCATTTCTATATTCAGATCTTGTTATTTCTAGGCATATTCATTTCTAGTAGTTAGGAATAAGGTGATAAGCTCATTGTATTACATATATGGTATTGAGAAACCCATGGTAATGATCTAGGGTAATGTATGTATTAAGTCTATATAGAGACTAGAGACTCCCCATTAAGAGAGGTCAAGGATTATTGTATTGGAAATCATATGGCTTGTGGAGTGTTCTCCTTCCTTAAGAAGTGATTGTATGGTGTTACCCTACCTCGAGGGTTTGATATTAATAAACATCTGAAATTTATTTATTTCTCTCTTGTTATTTCTAAGCATATTTCTATTTTCATATCTTTGCAAGTCAGATCTATTACAGATATGGTTGAGGTCTTGGAGGGCTCCTTTGGTTAATGAAGCACAACTGTTCTAACCCACTCTCTACTCCTCCCTGGTATATAACCTTTAGGCCTGGTAGAGAGGGAATTTTTTTCTATTGCATGATTCTGTTCATAGACTAGGCAGACTTCTATGACATCCATTGCACATTCATTCCTAGGATGTCTTTTAGACCTCTAGGGAGAAAAATAGCTAGTGCCCTTTCCACTTCCTCTTGTTTTATTTTGATTTTCATAGTATCCATTTGTAGGGAGAAGGTATGCAACATTTCACTCTTGAAGTCCTCCAACATATACCCTATCTCATGCTTGATGGATGTTGTGGTGGGAGCGGATCTCACCAACCTTTGGCTAGACCTACCCTTTTTCTTAGCAGTCCTAGAGTTATTATTGAATATAGTTTTGATGTCATCATAAGGTAATTGGTAGATATCTCCTCCAGATAGCATTTTTATGGTTTCCATCACCTCTTCCCTGATCCCTCAAAGAAGAACTAGCTTGAGTGACTCTGGATCAAGGGTACAGTTGGCCCTCCTATAATTGAGTTGAAATCTTTCCTCATAGTCCTTTAGAGACTCATCACGTCCAAGAGTCATCCTAAAAGTTTCCTCCTTTATTTATCTGGACTTACTGTAGCCTCAGTATTTTCATTGAAGGCTTGTTGCATTTAGGCCCAGGTAGTGATGTTTCCTCCAGGTAGATCCATAAACCAGAACAAGGCTACATATTTAAGGGTAGAAGGAAACAACTTCATCTTTTTCTGATCAGAGGCATAACCATAGGTCCTGCAAACAACAAGAAACTCAAACATGAAGCTATCAGGGTCCTCAGAGGTCAAGCCATGGAAATTCGGAAGGGAAACATGGCTTATATTCTTCATTCTAGCCTCTCCATTGGTTTCTCTGATGGGGAAAATCTCATTGTTCCTATTTTTAGCCATTAATTTCTTTAAATATTTCAGCTAGCTCGGTTTTCCAAATCCCCTATAGTTAGAGAGGGAAGTTCACAATCACTGAAGAAGAATGAAGGTTGAATGCTTGAAGGGGTGGGTGGTTTTGGTAATAATTTCCCTTGGTTATCCCTATTCCTATGAGGCATGAAAAAACAAGCTTTGTTGTTTTTTTTTCCAAGAATTTTCAAACCAATAAGACTGATGCAAAACAGAAAAGAATGAGAAATTATTGAGCAGAAACAACACCTACTTAGACACCACCCTAGAAATGGTGCGAAAAAGTGGTGAGCCCTGCTATTGCACCAAAAGTGTTGCAATTCCCAAGGGATCCTCAACTCAAATTATCACCTCAGGGTTCGTACAAACTTAGAGGTGATAGTGTTATATGCATAGTAGGTTAGGTTATACTCATGTCACCCTCAATCATGAAATCAGATCAAGGTGTTCAGAGACCATTCCTCCAACTAATTATAGTGAAAACTTCTTATGAAAGCATAATTGAACCTTATTCTAACTATGAAAGTGAAAATTCCATTCATTCAAATGTAGGTGCTAATTGACATTGCATGAAAGAGAAAGGTCTAGTCTACTTGCAAAAGGAAAGCTAATCTACTTTGCACATTTAATCAAATCAGTAACCTACTTGCATGTATCATTGATCTACTTCACATTTGCTTGAAAATAAGGAATCTAACTTTTAACATGCTTATGAAACAAATACTAATTCTAACTATGTTTTGCAGTGAGGAAATGAGGAGGTTGGAGTGGTCTAAGAGACTTCCTTAATTGTCAAATCACAAGTTGGGGCTATTGTTCAAATAAACTAGGCTAGGATCAAAGTGGGGAGTAAATTTGGTTGAAAATAACACTGTTATAGGGCTGCTACAGGAGGTCATGTATTGCTATAGGAGGCCTTGATTTTCTACAGGAGGGGTTCTGGGAATCTTTTGAGGGTAGAAATGTTTTCTTGAGGGTGGGATAATATGGATGAATGTAGGAGGAAGTGAATGAATGTTGGCGATCCCCTTAGCCAATCCTAGGATCCCTCTGAGATCTATCTTACACCAATGTTGATGCCCATAGTGTCCTCTATTTTCCTTAACAGAATGACTATGGAAACAGAGTTTGGGAGAAGTGTGAGGTGCAGAGGAAGAAAATGGAAATGTATATGTGGAGATGGAAATATGTGCCCACCCCTACAGATCAACACAACCATGAAGCTAACCAGATACATGCATCAAAGGACCAATAACACATTGAGATAAACTATCATGGAAAAGATGAGTTGAATTTAACTAAAATTTATTCTATTCCACAACACTACTCTGATCACTCAACTAATTCCTAAGTTATAGTGAATAAACACACAAAATAATTACAACTAACATCTATCCATTTCCAAGAAATCATAAAAAAATATTGTTGGATTGTTATTGAAGATCTTTCCAATCACTCTTCCCATAAGAAAGGTGATAGACAAACATGTAATTACAAGTTTTTATGATATAATATATACTGAAACAAGAGATGGATTACAATGCTTTGAAACAAGAACAAAAAGGAAAATAAAAGAGAGGGATAAAATCCTATGGGTTGGGCCCAAACCCAAGGGTTTCATCCCTCCAAAACTAACTCAGATGCAGATCAATGGTAAACTTCTCATTAACAAAAAATAATAGTCTCATACATCATATGAAAGTTAATAATAACAATGTCCACAATTAGGCTCAATAGTTACTCTTATCTGCAACAAAAATTTGAATCTTGATGAGCCTTTCTACTGGTTTATTTATACAAAATGGTAGATGATGGAAGCTCCCTTAAAAGTAGGAGTGATTCCCTCCAAGATCTCTAGAATTGTGGAAATGGTTCTCCTTGATCTTCACATGGACTTGGATCCTCTTGACTACTAGTGACTTCGAGCCATGAGTGAGGATCATGTGATCCTAAGTCGAGTTAAAGAGTTAAGGAGGTGGAAAATCCCCCTAGATTATCTTTTGGTTCTCTCCATCTAGCCCATGCATAGTAAATGCCTCAAAAATGCCTCTTTTTCCTGCAATTCACATTAGGCCTCAAATTATGACAAACTCCTTTTAATCTTCTTACTAAGAATATTTTGACTAAAAATGTGAATTAATGTGAGAAAAGGATAGTTTTAAAGGTTAGAGGATATCATAATGAACTTCAAAATATACCTATTAATGGGTCCCATCAAAACCTATGATAAAATCCATTGAGTCCTCCTCCCAATACTGACTTGGAATATATAGATGTTGTAATAGACTTGGGGTCTTAATTGTATCAACTTTATTTTGTTGGTAAACCAAACATTCTTCCACAAACTTTTGAATATCATATTAAAGGCCATCCCAAAAAAAATCCTTCTTAACCTTGTGGTAAGTTTTTAAAAATCTTGAGTGCCCTCCTAAGGGGGAAGTGTGCAATTCCAAAATACTCTTTTGTTTATGTTGGGAATTCTTACAAAGATATAAGTGATCTTTGTACCATAATGAATCATTTTCCCAGATAAATGTATTTGGTGTAGTAGGATCTTGTTGCAACTTTTGAATAAGTTTCCACACCTCTTTGTCATTCTTCCTTTCATGTCTTACTTTAGTTATCCAATTGGATTGGATAATACAAAAGGCACAGAGAAATGCTTCCACATCCTCATCCTTTATTGAGAGTGCATCCGCAACAACCTTTTGCTTCTCTTTTCTGTAGATGATTTCAAATTCATAAACCAACATCTTTGTAACCCATTTTTGTTTCTCTTCTAAAGATAATATTTTTTCCAAAAAGTATTTAAGACTATCGTGATATGTTTTTACCTTGAAGTGTCTTCCCATTTGGTAAGGTCGCCATTGCTTTAGTGCATGTAATATTGCCAACATTTTCTTCTCATAAATAGGTTTGTGTATATAAGTTTCCTTGACTTGAAGACTTTCAAAATTAATGAGTTTTCCTTCTTGGATCATATTAGGTCCTAACATAATCAGTCCTCCATATGATTCCATCTCATACGTATATAGCACTCTCTTCCATATAACACCTCAAAAGGGCTCATTTTCAACGAGCTCTGGTAGTTGTTGTTATATGAAAAATCAACTAGATGGATCTAGTCTTCCCACTTAGTGGGTTGACCCATGCAGTACATGCGTAACATGTCTTCTGGAATCTAATTCACTCTCTCGGTCTACCCATTTGTTTGAGGATGGTAAGCTGTGATAAAACTTAGCTGGGATCCTAATCTTGAGAATAATGACCTCCAAAAATTTGAGGTAAACTTTGGATCCTTGTCGAAGATGACTACTTTAGGTATTCCATGTAGTTTAAATATCTCCCTCCTGAATACATAAACTAATTGAGCCTCCTTGAAGGTAGATTGTGTTGGTACAAAATGTGTTGCCTTTGTCAACTTATCAATCCCCACCATTATGGCATCATGTTGCTTCTGAGGTCATGGTAATCTGATAATAAAATCTAAGGTAATCACCTCCCACTTCCATTCCAGTATGGGAAGAGGATAGAATAGTCCTGCGGGGTGTTGGTGTTCCACTTTTACTAGTTGGCATTCCTGGAATTTAGTCAAATACTCTACCACCTCCTTCTTTATTCCACTCGAAAAGAATTATTTCTTCATAGTTTTAATCATCTTTTGATAGCCAGAGTCTCCCATGTAAGGCCTTTGATGTTATTCATCCATATTGATTTGCTTAACTTGTTCTTCATCAGGTACATATAGCCTTCCTTTATAGGTCAACAATCCCTCGTAATTTAAGGAATAGTTTGTCCATTTATTCAAATCAGTTGCTTTCCAAGTTTTTAGATATCATGTTATACTTCACATCTGCTTTGGCAGCCTCACTTATCATTTCTAGCAAATCTTCCTCACTTTGATTGATAAAAATTGCATCCACTTATCTTGGATTCCTACTCAGAGCATCCACAACTTTATTCTCCTTACCCCTAATATTTTGAATTTCAAAGTCGTACTCACTCAAAAAATCCATCCATCCTGATATTCAAGTCTGAATGACTGAAAAAGTACTTAATACTTACATGATCTATGACCAGCGTAAACCTCCTTCCAATCAGATAGTGCCTCCACATTTTAAGGGCATGAATTACAACTAATAATTCTAAGTCATAAACTGAGTAATTATTTTCATGTTTTTTTAACTTTCACAATTCATATGCTACAACATGGCTTTCTTGCATCGCAACTCCCCCTAAGCCTTCTAAGCATGCATCTGAACAAACTTCAAAGTTCTTGTCCATATCTATCATTGTGAGCAATTACTTCAGCTTTTTAAAATTTTCTTGGCATTGGGGGGTCCATTCAAACTTTACCCCCTTCCTTTGTAGGGAGGCTATAGGGTGAGCCAACTTGGAGAATCCCTCTATAAATCAATCATAGTAATGAGTTATTCCCATAAAGTAACTAATATCTTCCATGTCCTTTCGCTCTGGCTACTCTAGTATATCTTTCACCTTCTGGATCTACCGCAATCTATTCTTCTAAAATTACATGGCCTAAATACTGAATTTTCCTCTAATAAAACTCACATTTAGTAAATTTTGCATACAACTCATTCTCCCTCAGAGTTTTTAGCACTATTTCTAAATGTTGTTTGTGCTCCTCAACTGTCTTAGAATACACTAATATATCATCAATAAAAACAATTATAAAATTATCACAAAATTTACTAAACACTCCAGTCATTAGACACATGAATGTAGCAGGTGCACTTGTGAGTCAAAAGGGTAGTACCGTGAACTCATAATTCCCATAACGAGTTCATAATGCTGTCTTTGATATGTCTTCTTCTCATATTCTCAGCTGGTGGTATCCCAATCGGATATCTATCTTGGAGAATACAGTTGTCACCTTTACTTGTTCAAAAATCACATCTATCCTGGGTAGAGGATACTTGTTTTTTACTATTAATTTAATTTCCTGTAGTTGATACACAACCTGAATGTTCCATCTTTCTTTTTGACAAACAAAACCGGTGCCCCCACGGAATAAGTTGGGTCTAATATAACCCTTTACTAGTAGTTATTGTAGTTCTATCTTCAGCTCTATCAACTCAAGTATTGTCATTCGGTATGAGGAAATGAAGACAGGTGCAGCTCCAGGAACCAACTTTGTGGAAATGAAGACAGGTGCAACTCCAGGAACCAACCATGGATAAATCTATTATCACACATGGTGGAAATACATAAAAATCATCCAAAGCCTTAGCTCTCACAGCTAGCCAGCTTTCATTACAATCCTCACAGATGCTCACAAGCAATCTTGGCTTCTCTCCAACCTTCCTCTCTACCCTCCAAGATCCTATTTCCTTGCACTGTTCTTTGTGGATTATTAGCCTATTACCAAGTGGAAAAACAAACCTTCAAAATTGTGCAATCCACAAGGATGAATCCTTGACTACATGCATGAGCTTTCTCCATGAGAAAACACATGAAACTGATAGTAAATTGTCCTTGAACATTAATCTCAACTGGGTCTTTCTCAGAATATACATGCATGAGTTTCTGATGAGGGAATCTTCAGTTAACTGGAGTAGCGCTAGTTGAGTGCATTAATGCATCAACTCACTATTAACTCACTATTAGTTCCTCAAATAGTTTGTAACTAATTTAACTACTGAGTTAACTAATTACAACTCAAATATAACTCAATCTTATCTCCTTAATTTAAGGGATAACTCTTGCATGACTTCAGAAAGACTTCTAACTTGAATTTCTCCAACTAATTAATCTAAAATAAATTAATTAATTATTTCCAAGTAGCTCTTAAGACTAAATTCAATTTTAATTCACAATTTAATTCAAGGACAAATTAAATTGGAATATTCTTGTTGCCATATTTCAACACTCCTTCTCAACAAGAAAGGGATTATCTGCCACCTCTATCCTGTCTCTATGGAACTCAAATTTACACTTTAACAATGCCTTTGTCAAAATGTTAGCATCTTGCTCCTCTGTTGAACTATACTGCAGCAACATGACCCTCTCGACCTGTGAAAAGCCACAGGTAACAAATCTTGCCTTATGCTTCTCCACACTACCATCATCAGCTTGCTTTACCTTGTAAAGCCAACGGGAAATCACAACTGACTTGTTCTCTGGTCTCAAAACCACGTCCCAAACACTGTTACGAACTATGGAGTCATATTCCTCCACCATAGCATCAACCCAAATCGACTGATGCACTGCTTCCTCAAAGGAAGATGGCTCAGTCTCAACACATTCCCCAGCAAGGGCCATGTATCCAGTGTACCTCTCAGGTGACCTCCTCTGTCTGTGCTGAGAAGATGGTGCTCCCACATTCTCTCTCGCATCCTCCAACAATCTGTCAGCTTCTCTTGTGCATTTCCGTCCATCTCTAGAAGACTCTGCTTGAATGGATGTCCCCACTCCTGGAACCTCTGCATGCGGCTACTATGCATCAGTCTGAGGCTCCTCCTCCTTAGGAACCAACAGTTCCTCCATAGCCTATAGTTGGAGCTCCCTCTCAAGGGAAACTTGCATTGCCTTCTGCTCATCAAACTTGAGATCTCTACGAACCACTGTCCTCCGACTGGTAGGCAAGTACACCTGATAGTTGTGAGGTGTATCAGTGTACCGTACAAATATCCCCAACTTTGTTGTCAGCTCAAGCTTCTTCTGTGCATTCTTTGTCACATGGAAATATACCGATGAGCCAAAGATCCTGAAGTGACCCACATCTAGTCTCATATCGGAGAAATCTTCCTCTCGTGTCTTCATCCCAAGTATGTGACACGAGCTTCTATTATATAAATAAACTGATGTGTTGCATGCCTCATCCCACAAGTGAAGTGGTAGGCCTTGGTCATGTATCATTTCCTGTGTTGCCCCTACAATAGTTCTATTCTTCCTCTCGGCCACCCTATTCTACTGTGGGTTATGAGGTGTCGTCAACTCTCGTTTAATTCCTTTTGTTGCACAGAAGTCCTTAAACAATTGAGAGACATATTATCCACCATTGTCACTTCTCAAGGCCTTGAGTTTCTTCCCTGACTCTTTCTCAACCAAAGCTTTGAACTCACAAATATTTGTGAAATTTTGGTCCTTCTTCTGCATGAAATAAATCCAGCATTTACGAGAATAGTCATCGATGAAAATCACATAATACCTTTGCTTCATTGTGGATGTCGTCGAGAATGGTCCACACAAATGATTATGAACTTGCTATAAGATAGCCTCTGCTCGACTGTCTCGATCATGAAAGGAAGACTTGGTGTACTTTCCCAAGGTACAACATTTGCATGTATCAACTTGCTCAAGTCTACCTTTGCGAAGTCTTGTAGATATCTGTTGCATTATCTTCAAAGCCCCATGATGTAAATGGCCCAACTACTTATGCCACAACTCGCCAATGTCTTGGATTTGCACCAATTCTGCTTTTGTACTCAATGCTTCACAATCATCTACCTCTAGTTTATAGAGATTCTTCACTCAAATCCCTATCCTCTTGGTCTGACCCATGGCTATGTGTCTTCGGAATGCCTTTCCTTTATTTAAGACAACATCGTAGCCTTTGTCCTCCAACATCGCAACCAATACCAAGTTCTTCTTCAGTCCAAGCACATACATCACATCTATTAAGGTGAGAGGAGCTCCATGCTCCCTCTAAAAAGCAATCGTGCCCACTCCTGAAACACTATACCTTCCGTCGTCACCCATCTCTATGCGCATCTTGAGGTCTTTCTCCTCCAAGGCACTGAATAATTTTTTATCACTGGTCATTTGGAATGAGGATCCACTGTCAAGATACTAGACACAACCCATCATCGATGACACCATGCATGCGATGCGGGTAAAGTCCATTTCGAACTAAGAGGCTAATGCCTCACCTTCCGATCCTTCCAAGGGTCCCTTCTTAGGCTTCTTCAATGGGCAATTAGTCGCATAATGTCCCATCTTGTGACAATTAAAGCATCTTACTTTAGACATGTCACCCTTCTTCCCTCCATGAGAAGAATTCGATTTGAAATGGGAAGCCTTTCCCTTCCCTTTCCTTGCCTTACTTGCTAAGGCTAGATTTTCTTCATCATCATTCTTGGATGAAGAACCATCTTGTGTGCTCCTCTTGATCTCCTCCTACATAAGATCTGACCACAGTCATTCCCAATCCGGCAGTTTCTCCCTTCCATTCACAGAGTCCTGGTAGCTATTCCAACTCTTTGGAAGGTCAAGGAGAGCGAGGATCACCATATCATCATCGGCAGTAGTTATTCCCACACTGCTAATGTCATCTCTGCAAGTGGTGAGCTTGTTCAGATATGTGGAAATAATATCGCCCTTCTCCATCTTGATTCTTCAAAGCTTATCCTTGAGCGCCAATTTCCTCTGGTCACTACTATTCTGGTAGAGGTCTTTCAATGTCTTCCACATTGAAAATGGAGTATCCTTCCCATGGAGACTCGAGATAATATGGTCTCGAACTCCCTCAAGGATGATCCATCTCGCCTTCATCATACACTTCTTCCACTCAACCAACTCTTGTGCATTAGTTGAAGCTGGCTTTGGGATTTCTTGATCAATGAATTCCTTCAAACCATTGTCTTTTAATACATCCTCCATTCTATCTTTCCATGCTATGTAATTCAAGCTACCTTCCAAGGCATACTCGAGTCTCAAGCCATAGAATGCCATTGGCCAACCTTGAAGTATGATATGAATTCGATTTGCACCTGCAACACCGAACTTCAAACTTCGAATTCTCTTCTCAATATATTGTTCACAACTGCGATACCATGTAGAAAGTCTCTACAAATCCAACTCTGATACCATGTAGAAAATCTGATGGTAGGTTAACCCAATAATGCAATATAAATCAAAGAAGAATACTATAACCTACTTCTACTATCAATTTACGGAAGCTTAAAGATCGAGCTGAATAATATAACCAAAAGAAGAAGAATCAATGGCACAATACACATGAAAATACTTTGGGGAAAGCCTCAATTAAAAACCCCACACTATTGTATTATCATACATGGTGGAAATACATAGGAATTATACAATGCCTTAGCTCCCACAGCTAGCCAGCTCTTAGTACAATCCTCATAGATGCTCACTGGAAATCTTGGCTTCTCTCCAACCTTCCTCTCTACCCTCCAAGCTCCTATTTCCTTGCACTGTTTCTTGTGGATGATTCTCCTATTACCAAGTGGAAAACTCTCTTCAAAACTGCACAATCCTCAAGGATAAATCCTTGACTGCATGCATGAGTTTTCTCCATGAGAAAACACATGCAACTGATAGTACATTGTCCTTGAACATTTATCTCAACTGGGTCTTTCTCAAAATAGACAAGCATGAGTTTCTGATGACAGAATCTTCAGTGAACTGGAGTAGCACTAGTCGAGTGCATTAATGCATCAACTGACTGTTAACTCAATATTAATTCCTCAAACAATTTGGAACTAATTTAATTGGACTTAACTCAGTAAACTGAGTTAACTAATTACAACTCAAATATAACTCAATCTTATATCCTTAATTTAAGGGATAACTCTTGCATGACTTCAGAAAGACTTAACTTGAATTTCTCCAACTAATTAATTTAAAATAAATTAATTAATTACTTCCAAGTAGCTGTTAAGACTAAATTCGATTTTAATTCACAATTTAATTCAAGGACAAATTAAATTGGAATATTCTTGTTGCCATATTTCAATAGAGAAGACTAAGCACCATGTATGCATTGAGGAAGATCGTGTTATTGCCAAGGTGGTGCATTTCCATCGCCGAAAATTTAGGGAAACCATATAAATTGAAAAAGGCCGAGCAACCTCAATAGAGATGACGGCTAGAAAATTAGTAGTTGTTAGATCCCTGCCCTCTCCTCCTAGCTACTTCCTCGCTCTCCCCGCTCGATCCCTGGCCCTTGTCTTCCTTTTTTTCCCCTCATCCCCTTGATTGTTTGTTTTCCATTTTTTCCCTTCTTGTTTCTCTATTTTTAGTTTTTATTCTGTGGTTTCGAGTTTCTTTCACTCCCTCCAGATGAATAATCCTTTTCATTAACCTTATTGTATGAACAAATGAATTATGAATATTCCTTCTGTTCCTAAACATTGATATTAACTATTTATCTCCCAACACCCCCCCCTCT
>APFE030820352.1:43883-53906 GCA_000404065.3 Pinus taeda | reverse complement strand
ATCAACAACATTGAAAATTGGAGATATTCCAATACGAGGGGGTAACTCAATTTCAGATGCATTTGCAGAAAAATTCCTTAAAACTCTACATGGTCCAATCTTCTTGAATTTTAATTTGTTATACTTCCTTTTTGGAAATCTTTCCTTTCTTAGGTGTGCCAAAACCAAATCTCCAACCTCAAAATTTACTTCTCTCTTCTTCAAATCTGCTCTATTCTTGTACTTTGTGTTGCTCTCCTATAGCTATTGTTTTACCTGTTCATGAACTGCTTGAATCTCTAAAGAAAAATCTTCTCCTAGAGCACTCCTCATGTCAGCTTTACCCAAATCTCTCAATTTAGACACTCCTCTTGGGTGCATTCCATAAACTATATGGAATGGACTCTGCCCTGTACTCCTGTTAGGAGAATCATTATAAGCATACTCAGCCTGTGCCAAAACTTGATCCCACTATTTTGGATGTTCACATGCAAGGCTTCCTAGAAGATTACCCAAGCTTCTGTTCACAACTTCAGTCTGCCCATCAATCTGAGGATGATAAGCAGAACTAAAACTCAGTTTAGTGCCAAGCTTCTTCCACAAATTCCTCCATAAATGACCAACAAATTTGGTATCTCTGTCTGAAACAATGCTCTTAGGTAACCCATGCAACCTTACAATTTCCTTAAAAAACAAGTTAGCAACATGAGTAGCATCACTCGTTTTATAGCATGGAATAAAATGTGCCATTTTTGAAAATATGTCAACTACTACATAAATTGAATCATGTCCCCTTTGAGTTTTTGGCAAACCCAAAACAAAGTCCATACTTGCCATATCCAAAGGCCTATCTGGAATAGGTAATGGAACATGCAAACCTGTGTTTTTGTTCCTTCCCTTTGCATACTGACAGACTTTACAATTCTTCACATACTTTTCTACTTCAACTCTCATCTTCGGCCAGAAATAAAACTGGTTCAACTGCTCATAAGTCTTGTCTGCACCAAAATGTCCTCCAAGTCCACCACTATGTTTTTCCTTGATCAAATTTTCTCTCATAGAACAATTTGGTATGCACAACTAATTTCTTTTAAATAACAGTCCTTCTTGCACGAAATAATCCAGCCACTTAATCCTGTCTAACAAAACAAGATTTCTACAAGCTTCAAATGCCTCTTTAAAATCTAGATCCTTCTCATATAACTCCTTAAGAAAATCAAACCCCAACACTTGAATTTGACTTTCTTGCACCAAAATGCTTTTTCTACTTAAGGAATTTGCTACTTTCTTTGATTGACCAGTTATATGTTTTAACACAAAATTAAAACTTTAAAGGCATTCTACCCATTTTGCATGCTTCTGGTTAAGCTTTGGTTGTTGCATAATGTACTGTAATGCATAGTTATCTGAATACAGTATGAACTCCTTAGACATAAGGTAATGTCTCCACTTCTTCAAAGACCGCACCACTGCATAAAACTCCTTGTCATAAGAAGAATATTTCTTCTTTGACTCATTCAGTTTCTCACTGAAATAAGCTACAAGTTTTTCCTCCTCACTTAAAACAGCTCCAATGGCTTCTCCACTGGCATCACACTTCACTTGAAAAGGTTTATTAAAATCAGGCAAAATCGAAATAGGTTTCTCAGTAATCTTTCTCTTCAACAGTTGGAAGTTCCTTTCTTCTTCAACAATCCATTTAAATGGTTGTTTGTTCCTCTTTAGAGCGCCAATAATAGAAGCATTAATCTTCCTAAAATTCCTTATGAATTTCCTATAAAAACTAGCAAGACTATGAAAACTTCTTACCTTAAAGACACTTTTTGGTGAAGACCACTCCATGATTGCCTTGATCTTCTTTGGATCCATCTTTAACCCCTCATCAGAAACAACAAAACCCAAATATACCAATTCTTCCTCCATGAATGAACATTTTTTAAAATTTAACAGTAATTTCTCTTGTTGTAGCCTCTGTAAGACATAATTCAGATGTCTCACATGTTCCTCTTTTGATCTGCTGTAAACTAATATATCATCCAGATATACTATTACAAATTTACCTATAAATTCTTTCAAAACTTCATTCATGAGTCTCATAAATGTACTGGGAGCATTTGACAACCCAAAAGGCATTACCATCCATTCATACAATCCTTCATTTGTCTTAAAAGAAGTTTCCATGCATCCCCTTCTCTAATTTTGATTTGATGATAACCACTTTTTAAATCTAACTTTGTAAAATATCTTTCTCCACTCAAAAAATCCATCAAATCTTCAATTCTAGGTAAAGGAAATATGTACCTGATTGTTATCTTATTGATTGCTCTTGAATCAGTGCACATTCTCTAGCCTCCATCTTTCTTTGGGCTCAACACTGTTGGTACTACACACAGACTCAAACTCTCTCTAATTGGTCCCTTGTCTAACAGTTCCTAAACCTGTTTCCTGATTTCTTCATTCTCTGTGGGAGTCATCCTGTAAGCTGCTTTAATAGGTAGATTTGCTCCTGGAATCAAATCTATATGATGGCTGATTTTTCTAATGGGTGGTAACTCATCAGGCAAATCATCTACAATGATATCACAATAATTGTCCATCATATCTTGAATTTCAATTGGTAAATCAGAAACCTTTGTGGAAGTAATTATTACCTTGGGTTAGCAAACCAATGCAAAACTTACCTCATCTTCTTCCATCTATTGCAAGTACTCCTTTCCACTCAGCAAAAGGGTCTTTGGATCATGTTTCTTTGATGCATCCTCTTCTTCCATAGGCAACAATGTATGATTGACACCATCTTTGCTAAATTTGTATGTGTTCTTCTTTCCATCATGCATAGCTCCTCTATCATACTGCCAAGGCCTTCCTAGCAATATGTGTCACACATCCATAGGCATCACATCACACAAAAAATTTTCTATGTATTTGCCCAACTACAACTCCACTTCACACTGCTCATTCACTATCAACTGATACCCCTTTTGAAGCCATGACACCTTGTAGGGTGTTGGGTGTTTCTTTGTCTTCAATTTCAATTTCTCCACCACTTCCATGGAGACCAAATTATTTGTACTACCACTATCAATTATCATCTGACAACACTTCCCTTGAACCTTGCACACAGTCCTAAATAAGGCATTTCTCTATGCTGGTTCAACAATTTCCTTAGCTGGCTTTAAAAAAACTTTGTTAACTACCAAAGATCCACCTTTCTCTGGTACACTTTCTTCTTCTATTACCTTTTCTGCTTCCTCTTTAGTCTTAGCAACAATTGCATTCCTCTGATTCATTCCTATGTTTTCTGGGCACTCATAGGCTCTGTGTCCCAGCTTGTTACATCTGTAACATTTGGCTTCTCTTCCTCTGTCTCTGCCTCCTCTTTCTCCGGAAAAAATCCCTTTGCCACTTGCATCACCTCCTGTGTGTGCACGCTGACTTGAGCTGTTGCTAGCTCCATCTCTAGGTGTTGTAGACCTTCCTCTACCACCTTGACTTCCTCTTCCTTGGAAAGTACCTCTATTTCTGGTAGACTTCTTCCTCATGAGTTTTTCTTCAGCCTTCAATACCATCTAATAAGCATCTTCCACTATTTTAGGAGACAATACACTTATCTCATATCGGATCTCCATTCTGAGACCATTCACATATCTTGCAACCTTCTCATTTGTATCTTGGATTTGTCCTGCTCTTATACTCACTTTGTAGAATTCCTTTGTGTATTCCTTTACTGTCATAGACCTCTGTCAAAGATTTTGCATCTGTCTAAATAATGTTTTTTGATAATCACTTGGCAAAAACTTACTTTTCAACTTTTCCACCATTATGTTCCAATTCTTAATTGGTTGTCTACCAAGTCTTCTTCTTTTTGCCTGCACTCCATCCCATCAAAGTGATGCATGTCCTTTCAGTTTTGTGACAACAAACTTCACTTTCTTTCCTTCTTCTATTTCTTCATAATCAAAGAATTTCTCCATGTGATTAATCCAGTCTAGGCTTAGATGTGGATCTCAATACTGACTTAAAGAATCTCATTTCAAGAGTTACATCTGCAGCTCCTCTTCTTCTGCAGCTTCAACTTTAGGCTCACTGACATCTCTAGCATTTGCATCTCTTCCCATTTCCATTGTTTCCAATCTAGCTTGCATCTGTTGCATAGCTTCCAACACTTCAACATTTGCAACTGGTCTTCCTCTTCTTCGACCACCACCTCTTCCTCCAACTTTGAAAACCATGTTGGATTTCTTTTTCTGATCCTTGAGATCCTATTCAGTGTTAGTAGGCTGCCCTGATACCACAAATGGTGGTTTGGTTGCAGGTGTAATGGATAATCGTTCAAATCCTAAAATGATCTCTTCAAGCACAGGTGGAAGTTCTTTTTCTATTTCCCTTGGAGTTTCAGTCATCTGCCTCCAAACTTAGATATTCTACTAAAACAACCGAATTGCTAAATTTACCTGGAAAATACTAGAACTTCACTTACCTAGAACCGAAAGGAGTTAACACCCCTTGAAAACTTCTCTGGTTCGCCTTTTCCACAATCCTCTACCTCTCTCACAGAACCAAAAGAAAACAAAGCCCCAGCTTATAATTTCTTGGGTCCAAAATCTGGATTAACCCGCGTATACTTTTACCACATGACCACTATTGGATCGCGACCTCCACAACGGGCAGTTACGATCATCCGGACTTCAATGAAATTAAGCCACAGTTGAATTGCTCATCGGGTGCAAAATTTTTATTAACCACCTTTCACTTTTCCACATGATATCCATTGGATCTCGCTCCTCTAATCAGAAGGCCCGAAATTTTATTAACCACCGTTCACTTTACCATGCGATATCTGTTGGATCTCACTCCTCTAATCAGATGGCCCAAATCAACTACACTATTAACCCAGTTTGATAAAATATCACGTCCAATTTTGGGTTAAACCTTGATGCTGATTTGTAGGCCACTATCGTAGATCTAACGGTTCTGTCGATCGGACAGTTCTAGGCTTCTTCAGTTTTCCTCACAAGTTTATTAGACTTTTTCCTCATTCTGCTATGATTTTAGCGCTTCAACCAAGTTTAGCTCTTCACTAATGAATTCAGAGTTTAGCTAATTAATGGTCCAGGGGTCGAAACACATTCAACTTAACTTAATACATAGTGAATGAGGAATTTAAACATGAGAACACCAGATCATACAAAACTCTAATTTTACAGGCCAAACTTGAATTCAACAATACACAGAAATATTTCGAAGGAATTCAACCCTCCAGGATTTAACATTTCATGCATAAATACACAAAGATACATAGATATTTCAATTATTTTAAGTCTAATTCTCCATAACCAAGTCCAACCAAATCCTCTTACAATAGTTCAAAACTTACATAAATAATTTACATCCAACAATTTCATACTCAATCAATGGATCGAATCTATCTAATCCTAGAGAAATACCTAAACTACTTGATATTCTCCTCGAGAATCTCAACTAATTTTGAATTACTTGGATTAATTACAAAATCATTCAAATACCTATATTCTAGCTCAATTCCTATCCAGGAAACTTTGTAAATTGACAGCTAAAGGATCCCACTCCTTTGCTTGTAAACTTTTTTTGGATTTTTGGAATAAAATGAAGCCTTTTGTCTTTAAGCCTCATGCTCCTGCATCATCTGCTCTCCCTTAAAGTTTACATAGATTTTAGGAATTTTTTTCTCTACCATTGTTTTTTTGTGTCTAATAGTTACATACCAAAGAGATTTACAGCAAACACACATATCTGAGTTTTAGAGCATCGATCTCTCAGCACAGATAGAAGATTTTGAAGAGTATTTTTCTTGCACAATATATATGCATTACATCAAACACTTTTGGAACGGAGAGTTTAACATGCTATTTTGTTTTAAGATTTTTTTAAACAAAAACGGGTTACCTTTCTATATAGAGACGAATCTCCCCACTCCAAGATTGTTTATCATTACAGAGAATTTTCTGCTGCCGTGATCAACGTTTCAATGCTGAATAATGTTTGCTGCTCTCAATGAGTGAGCCTTCCTATGTTACTTGTGACCTATATAGTCAAATTTCATAGCTATACGTGAAGCTATAGCTTGGCTTTGACAATCTTTTTGCAGGTGGTATCTTGAAAATATTTGCGAAAATTATGGTCCAGTGTTTGATCTTGAATAATGTTTAGGTGATAATGGTTATTATAGCTTGATTGATATCATTGGAGTATTTGAATGTATCATAAGTAATTTTGCAAGATTTTTTTGATGTTTAATTTTGGTCATAAACATACTTTCATTTATAAATTATTTTGTCTTTCACAATTTTTTTTTTTTCGTTCTTATTTTTCCTTCTTATTATCATGTCTCCATTTCAAACATAATAAAAATACCATTTTTATAAAATATTTAAAAATAAAACAATAACATTCCCTGACTATATCAAACATTATAATCTTACCTTTACCATGGTAATAATTTTTCATGGATTGTTTACATTATTCGGATCATTGAAATTTTGTTGTACAGCTAATTTGTAACACTGACAGTCCACTAATAGTCTCATTAAATTGTCATTCACTCCATTCTAGATGCATCAACTCGCGCATCAAGCTTATCAGACACCGGATATTTTGGCAATTAATTCCTTGCTATGTCGAATTAATGTGGCATTGCAATCGCACCAGAACTTCTCGGGATCCTTCGACGCATCGACGGTGGTGGTTACGGGTTTTCAATCTCATGTCTGGGCACTCTCCAAAAGGCTTTTCAGTCTCTTTTGTTGGGTTTTACGCTTCATTTTCTTCCTCCTCCCTTGGCGCCATGCTCGACTCTCCTTCTCCTCTTGTAGGTTGCTCAGCTTGCAGCCTTTGAATACGATTCAATTGGTATGTCTCAGAAGCGGCCGAGGGGTTTCTTGTCCGTGGAATTTGTGATACCCATCCGATTACCAGGTGAGAGTTTCCCTTTGTGTTTTTCCACTATGTTTTTAACTGATTCTAGGCTTGTTTACTGTTACATTTGACTCACAACCCTCTGCAAGTATGGTAGAATTGGAACTACAAGCCACGAGATATAACGAAGGTGTTGCAGTTCCCTTACTTGGTTTGGGCGCTCGAAGGTTTCCGGGTAAGCTCTTTGGCATCCCTACCTAGATTTTGACCATGAAGAGAAGTCTCTCGAGTTCAAGTTTGCGATTTTAGATTCAACCATTCCAGGGGAGCTAGTTCTGGCTTCTGACCTGGAACTAAATGGATTTCCCATGTCGGGCTACTCACCAGCTCCCTTGTTTACCTGGTGGAGGTCTTCTCTTTTGTAAAAGTTGTAAACATGTATAAATTTTGAGTTTGTCTAAGGTTATGGAAGGCTACGGCCCTGTATTTGAGGCTGCACTGTAGATTTGTTCAACTTTGCGATGTTTTGTAATAAAGGACTGAAGTCGTTTATGTTTTCCATGATGCCGATGCAATGCAGGTTTAATTTTCCTGAAATATGACTGTATAATTACTTTTCTTTTCATAGCTAGTGATACATATACTCTTTTCCAGTTGTGTTAACAGCACTGCTATTTTTTCCCAATTCGTCTGTACAATTTTCATGAGAATGGTTTGTTTTGAGTGCATTTGTCCACCATTTTAAATATCCATGTTTAATTCTGTCATAGTAGTTCTGAGCTTGAGTTTGGGTTCAATTTTACTTTTGCAGAAATGAATAGAGTATCAGTTTTCCTCTGCCATGGTTATGATTCTTGAAGCTTTCAAGAATCTAGGCGCGAGCGTAAACACTGTTATTATTTACTACTTAGGGTCTCGTTTCCTTTGAAGGTTTTCAAGAAGGCTCTACAGGGTTCTAGACTACTAATTTCGTGGTCTCTACTTGTATTAACGCCACCCATTCGGCTATAGGAGTAGACCCTGTTATAGTTTTCGGTAGCTCGTTCCCTGTTTCTGGTTCGAGCTTGCTGACAATTTCGCTCATGTATTAATGCTTCTCTCTTCTTTTTGCACTAGAAACTTCAGTAATTTTCCCCGGTTCATAATTTAATTGGTTCTCAGCTCACACAAGTTTGGAAATTACATGGGTCCATAAATTCATACAGGTTCTTATTTTACATAGAATTCTTAAGTTAAGTTTATACATGCTCTTATATTACACAAAATTCCTAAGTTAAGTTTATACATGTACTTGTTTTGCACAGAATTCTTAAAAGACTTTTAACCAGTTTGTACATACCTCACCACTAATATTTTAACAATATATAACTGCTTTGCGATAGTTTTTCTCTTCTGCTTTTGTTCACAGTAAATAAACTAATCTATGTTACCCAGTTAATTCTATTGTATTTCCACGATATTGATTTTCAGTATAAGGTATCCAGTCCACATAAATTATAAACCCTACTGACAACGAATTTCAGATATTTATAAGTTGGGAGCTCGCTCCCTCTACAACACTCACAATCAATCAAAGCACAACAATATCTGTCACAGTGTGGTTGTCGTAAGTACTATTTACTGTATTTCCTGAGCAGTAGATTCCAACGATCGCAGTCACGTTTTCATCCTCTAATTGTCTTCCTCCAGTCCATGAGATTCATCTTCAAGACCAAATCTCCCTCCAAGCCTGTTTGCAAGAGTAATGTCTTCAACAACTTTCGCACTTAGTGCCAATGCTATCTGGTCATCACCAGACTTAGCATTCTTTCCTCCTTTACCATTTGACATTACAACACGGTTTTTTCCTCCCCTCACCCCCTTTTCCTTGGAGTGTTTCTCAGGTAGGGGAGGAAGTTAGGATATTTTCCGGCAACTGCCTCTTTCCAACTTCTTTTATGAGAAGTTACAAAATCTGTTATTACTCAATCATTTTCTAACTTAAAAAATTAACAATATTATTAATCCAAACTGAGAATAACAATATTATCCAGTTTGTTTTCTTACAGTGGTAAATAAAATATTTGCAAATTCTCTGGGAACGTTACACCTATGGAATAGGTATGTACTTGAGAGACTTACACAAAAATTGAAGATTTTAAAAAATATTTACTATAGAAAATTGCTTTAGTCTAATCACACTAAATCATTGAAATTTAGGCAATATTTTGATAAAATCAGGTAGGGATTTTTGTAAATCTAGGTTACAGCTGTCAAACTTCAAGATTTTGGGTGCCCCAGGGGTTTTTGATGGTGTTAAATCTATTTACACCATCAAAAATATTATTCAAAGACTGCTACAACAAGATTTCTTGAAATTTCTTTGCTCTGATTCCAACCACTTTTGGCAGTCCAGACAATTCCTCTACCTTCAAGCCTAAAAAAATTATACAACAAAACTTTAAAAAAATTCAAATTTAAAATTTGAATTCTAATATAAACTTGTATATCTGGTCATGTATACTAATAACTTCAATACATACTGATAACTCAAATCTTTGTCTCCAAACAGTACCGAAGATAGAAGAAGCTACAATAATATATCAAACCACAGTAATACAAGAGAAGTAGACCTAGTAGCATTGGTTTACAAACGACACAGATTGAATAAAAGAAATGAGTATAGTGAATAAAATACAAGAGAAGTAGACATTGGTTTACAAACGACAGTGATTGAATAAAAGAAATGAATATAGTGAATAAAAGAGAAGTGGAAATTTGGCATCTTCCACTAGTGCCTACCCCCATTATAATTTTGTTGACAGATAAATTAATCTGATTTCCTCAAATAATTTCCACCCCTCACCATTTGTCAAAGTATAATAATCTCCATTGTTAATTATAGCGAATGATGATTAATTAATGTGAACAATGATTAAAAAATCAACTTTAAAACATAAATTGTATTTTCAAAATCAATTTAAAATAAATAATAAGATTTAAGACGATATCATTAATCATAATAGTAATCTGTATTGGTGAGAATTGAATAAAACTATTTTTTTTTTCCTTCTCATCATAATGATTCTTTTTACTTGAAATTCAAAATTAAATAAATTTGTAAAGATTCATGTGAAATATATAAATTTGTTTATTATTTTAATTATTTTT
>APFE030820352.1:6320-31367 GCA_000404065.3 Pinus taeda | reverse complement strand
TTTTGTTGTATAAATTCATGTGTTTTCAGTTCTCTTGTATGTAAATCACTTCAGTGGCAACCCTGGTCACCTTGCCAAGCTTGAATAGCTCCATCCCCTACAAGGCAAACAAAAAATCAAGTCATTCAGTTCATCAAAGGCATAAATAAAGTAAACTACCCAAAAAATAGAGTTGAAAAAGTAAGTCACATTGCAAACATTATAAAAGTGGGTTTTATGAAGGAAAAATCAAAAGCTCTTGTATATAAATAATCTTTACAATTCAAAAAGCTCATTGGCACTCAAAGAAGAAAGATTGAGCAAAGTGAAGGTCGTGTTGGAGAAAGGAAGAAAAATCGCAGCAAAGAGTTCCAGTTTTGGAGGCGCGGCGCATTGGGTGAGAGGCACGGCGCATACAAGTGGTGTGGTGCATTGGGCCACTCTCCACAGTGTAAAAACACACTAGCGCGGCACATACAAGAGGCGCGGCGCGTTGGGTTTGTGGTGCGGCACATAGAGCTGCCAAGCCCGATTTCATCATAAACTCCCTCAAATTGCCAAAATTGCTCAAATCTTCTAATGTGAAAGTAAGTCAAGCGCTTTTCCTTGCTAGTGAAAGAGTTTTTCTTAAAAATTTATGGTGGTTGTGTGAAAAAACCCAAACCCTACTTTCTTGCAATTTCTCAAAAAACGATTGCCTAGGGTTTGCATTTGTCATTCTACTACCAAGTCCACTCCACCATTCCCTTACTCTTTGACTCCTCCATTTATTTTCCCAGTTCATCCACTCATTCCCTAACTCTCATATTCCTAAAAAAACAAATCATTCACCCCTATCCCCAATTCTCATTTTCCCAAATCCTAAATACAAAATCCCCAAACCCTAAATGTTGTCCCTAAGCTTACATATTATTCCCTAATCCCCTATTTCCCAAAAAACCTGTCACAACATTCCCAAAAACTCTCATACCCTCTCCCTCCATAGTCCCTCATACATTCTTACCCTTGGTGGCTGAAAACTAAAAACACCATAAAAATCTTCATACTCATCAAGAAAACTCACACACTAGCAAACATGGAGTCTGATCCTTCATATGACCGAGATGAAGAGACACATAATGGCTCTCCTACATAAATGCATGCACCAAGGAGACCCCACAAGGGTGGCAAACATATACGAGAGGAGCCTACTACACTTGCCGAGCTGCAGGCCTGCCCTCTTTCCATCACATGCTTCCAACACCAATCATGTTACCCTTTATGTGACATGGTTGCTAGAGTCCAGTATCATCATGAATTGGCCTGGTTGTTTGTGCTTCATCTACATAATGACCAAGCCACTCTAGCTGGTGTAACATTCACCTTAACACCGAAGTCTATTTATCTAGCAACTGACATTCCTAATATCAGAGAGCAATGGAATAAAAGGCAACAAATTGACAGGGAACATTATGAACCATACATCAAGCCCGGTTATTTGAGACAACTCAACAAAGTTTTTCCCTTTCGGTACCTAAAAAATTCATATGCTCCTTTGATGAAACTTATAATGAAAGTTGCAAGGCAAGAATGAGAAGCTTGAAAGCAAAGTTGAAGAGGGCATCGAGGAGGTGAAAGGAGCAAGATAGACTTCAGATATTGGTTGAGGCTTCCTTTCCCCAACACAGCACCTGATAGAGAACACTCAGCCCAAATTTCAAAAAATTTGGGGCACTTTTTGCATTTTTGGAATTTTTGGGCTAAAACACAGAATTTTCTGCCCAATGCGCCGAGCCACCTTGCAGTCGCTTTTGATGGAGGCCTCCAAATGAAGAAAATTTAGCATTTTTGGATTTGTCTTGGAAAAATATGCATGCCTACCAATTTCCAAGAAATTTTGACAAGTTTTGAGCCCCCGAAAAGGTCAAAAACACCCCAAAAATGACTTTTCTGCCCCTATTTGGACACGCAGGAAGCAGTGTTGGGAAAACTCAGTTTTGGAGGGGAAAATGGAGGCCAAATTCAAAAATTCCACTTTTTCTGGAAAGTAGACAGGCATACCTTTCCAAGAAGCACACTTGGAGCAGATTTGGACACCAGGAAGGCCTCCAAAAGTGGCTTCAAACAGGCACTACGCATAGGGAAATCAACGCGGCGCATTGTGGAAATTTTGCTCAGTTTGACCAAGTATACTCTGTTTTTCGCCTAGTTACTTGACAGTTTGACTTTTCTCCTTCTTAATGTCAAACATATGATGTAATTTAATGTAAATTGATGGATCTAGATGTAATTATGTCAAATTTTCACTCATGGAGGTAGATTCATCTATCAAAAAGTAGTTTGCAACTGAATGAATCAATTCCCTAGTTTCTAGAGGCAAGCTGTTCCACTGCCTAATTTTTGGTTCTCAGTTTAGAATTAGTTGGAACAGCTCCTAAAATTATGAGCTCGACCCCTAGAGGCTAGGATGAGTTATGGTTTGTCTATATCTTGTGATTTTTCAGTCATTAGCATGTTTGGACTTTTGAGAAAGCTTGGAGCTTCATTGTATTCACATTTCAGCAGTTTTGGCTAAGGAACAGAGACCAGGGTTTGCAGCACTCTTTTGGATTCATGTGACATTTTGTTTTGGTATAGTGCTTTATTTTGTAATTGTGAGTTCACTTATCTTTTATGTATGTCATTATCTATCTTGTTTCTTCTTAACTAAAACAAACAAGAATATAGGTAGAATCCATTGAAATTGCAGTGCTCTACCTAGGGTTTTCTTAGTTATTGATGTTTTCAGCTGTTTGAAGAGGATCCTTGAGTCTTTCTTGCCCTCTTCAACTCCTCACCTGTCTAATCTCTCCATCTCATTCAATTTGAAGTGCCAAATCAATTGCCTACCTTGCCCCATAGAGATCTCTGCAAAACTGAGCCTCATTCCCCAAACCCAAATATGCCTTTCCATCTAAGCCAACAAAAACATCATTAAATTCATTCAAACTCTTTTGTACACATACCTAGCCTAATATTAGTCATCATATCAGTCATATCAAGCCCTTATTGATCATACTTTGCTGGGATTGACAGGAGAGAGCCCTCTCTCGACCTAGTAGGGCTAGCTACCAGGTTAAGCATGGTTTGATGTTACCCTAGATCCTACCTTTCTCAACCTGAGGTAGATTTAGGCCCTAACACCCCTATCTAAAGGTAGTAGGAGATCACAACTCGATGGTGGGTAAGAGAGCATAGCTTGACGACAACAAGAGAGCACTAAACAGAGCTCAATAACGAGCAAGAGAATTTGGGAAATGGGTAGGTTAGTTAACTAAGTAAGTTTTAATTTCTTCTTCTTTCTTTTTTTTTTTAAGTTTTTTTATATGTAAATTTTCAATTTTTTTATTAAGTGTTATTAAACAAATTCTAGGGAGGCACACCAGGGAACGCCTTTTGGGGAGTCACATCCCCCATGCTGGGAAATTCACCTTGCATGTCACGACCCTACTCTAGTGGTGTCTTCCAACCACACATAGGCATGGTGCGACACCACCTAACCCTTTCGTTTCCCACTAATTGAGCTTACAAACTATGCCTACTCAACACTTAGTGTTCACAATGCAACGGAATACAATTACTTCATTTATCTTTTTTCAATTATATTCTTATCATGTAGTGGAAATCATAAATACCACAATGTACAACAATTATAAAATGGAGGGGAAACTCCCTAACAAGTCTGCCCAATCACTTCACAATTCTGTAACTTCAATTTTTACAAAATACAATATTTCATAACTAGGGAAACCTTCTTAACCGGCCTTCCCAACCTTGTTTAATTTGTGCACCATTTGTGCAGCACATGCCCATCGTACTTCTGCTTCCTACCCATCTGCACCAATTGTCTACAGTGCCTATTGTGCCCGAAAACCCCAAGTTTCAACCTCTCAAAACTATCGTGTAACATTCATCTTTTTTCTCGTAGGGCGGGCGCATAGCCCAGCTATAGTGCATGTCGCACGTGGCCTACCCGCACCTTGTTGCACCCACTGAACGACCCTTCCTCCGCCCGAACTATAGTCAGGCCGAACTACCTAAATTTCTGCACGTCTATGCCTTCGTCCACCCTAACTTATCCTTTGCTCTGTGGTTGGTTAATGTTTGATGATCTGATGATGTCCCAAATGAGTGCCATCCATCACTAATGTATATACTCTATGCCTCATGAGTTGTTGTGTCGTTTGGCCTGCCCATGGGTCGGCTCACCGTGTATGTAGCCGACCTATCTGCAACACGACTCTCCACCCGGTTGGCTCGTCTCAGCTGACATGCCCTCCTAGTGACCCATTCATCTGGGCACTCAACTCGTTGTTTTGCTCGAACACTCCGTCCACTATAACTCGGTCGCTCATCTCATTGGGTGGGCACCCACCCATTACGGCGCACTCGCTACAACCCCATCGCCTTTAACTAGCCGCTACACGCCTCTGCACGTTGCACACACCTTTAACCAACGATGGGTCGCTTTTAACTAAACGCCTCCTGTCGCACACCATGGGTGCACCCACACTATGAATTTGGTTTTTCGACTCCCTTGGACGCTCCCAACTCGAAGTCCTGACATCCTCCCCCACTTTATAAGGGTTTTCACCCTCGACAACACCATCTTGGAAGCTCCATCACCAAGACAAAAATGTCGCAAAGTGTCATCAACTCCAACATAAAATGTTCATGCTGCCTAACTCCTTGCCTCCATCGTACGAACCTCCACCAAGGCTCATGACTCCAAATTCAGGTAAGTCTCGTCAATCCATGGTCATCAACCACATCCGTTGCAATCCTCCATGTTGCTCCATCTCATGGAAGGTTGTTTCCCCCCAACTTAGTTGCATGTAATCATTGCAACATATATCGTGCCAATCTACCATGTATCATCATAATGTGAATCTTTGCCATGATACTCCTGCCCAACACAACATATCTCGGTAAAACTTCGACGTATATTTTTTTTTCATAGGGAAAAAATGTTGGATTTATACTAATATTAGATAGATCCAATACATTCTTCATATGTATGATACATCTATGTATGTTTTGTGTAAAAAAAAGAAAATTACTAGAATCTATCTACATAGAGAAAATATGTGTGCCCAAAGCATGTTTGTAGACTTCATAATCATATATTCTGAAGAGTGCACAAAACATAAGATTTATGTAATGTCCAACATAGAGCCAAGTATAGCTAAATTCCATCTTCAGAGAGAAAAATATATATATAAATTATAGCCTAGTACGCTAAGGAAGATTAAGCAGACCCTCTTCCCTTGTGACATAATCTTCGACATATTTGAAACTCATAAACCGTATGTTCCTCTGAGGCCTTCCTTTGACATATTATCCGCCTCCATATTGGCCTCCCTGTATATATGATTTAAAGAGATGACTATGAGGGTTCCATGATGTGTTTGATCCTGTCTATTCATCCGGATAGTGAGGGAGGTCCAAAAGTAGTATGTCCTTTAATACCTTCAATGAGAGTGCTTGAATCCCCATATACATGGTGGTTGCTTACCTACTTTTCTTTTGCAAACTAAAGTAATCCCCACATTGCTAAGATTTCAGCCCTTGTGTTGGTGCCTGGTCCACCATTCCAGTAAAGCTTATAATGTGATTTTTCATTTAACCTGAGAACAAATCCACATCCACATATGCTGATTTATGCCACACCATCAAAGAATCTTGCTGGTAAACAAATAACAGGAGGACACAGGTGGTAGGATAAATGTTTTTGTGTGATAGAGTCTCAGGAGAAAGAACACATCCATAAAAGATCATGTGACATATCCAATTTATGTTAATCGGCCTCCCTTCAAATAAACAATGATTGTGGTCATTCCAAATATCCCAGATTGTATATAGTGGAATCTCCTTGAATTTCATGTCTCCAGTTGACCAATGTGTGATGCATTATTCAAAATTGTGATCACTTATGATAAGAAGCTATAGGGTGCATGATATATGACTCCATTTCAATCTCAAAATGGGGCATATAAATAAAATATGCGAACAAGATTTAGAGTCCCTTCTACAGAGAATGCAAAAACTCTAAACTGAGAAACCCCACTCCCAAGTAAGAGATTTAGTCCTCCACACAAGCCAAACAAACAAAATGATTTTGAGGGGGATTCAACATTTCCAGATTTTATGGAACCAGGATGGGATGTGCAGGTCATGCGTCTGCTTCATATAAAACTGATATGAGTCTGCGAAAATAAAGAACTAGTTGTCAAGTCTCCCACCCCTTGTGATGAAATCTCCAAATTCATTGTAGCAGAGTCCAACCATGTGTAGATGTCTAATATATTTGTGCCATTCATCGGCGCATTGCCCCACCAGGCCCAAATCCTCTGCTCCTTTCCAAATAGGGCAACTCACTTGCCATTGATTGATGACTTGATTTAAGAAAAAACATCCTCTTGGGTGTATATATTCTGAAGTATGCTATTGTATTGTCATATCTCTGTTGGTATCTTTGATGATGTTTTTCCCGATCATAATTTTATGCCCATTTCTAAACTCCCATGTCATCCGCATACGCTACCAGGGGGGGGATTTTTATAAAACTCTGCCATATTTGTGATCCTTGTTTTGAGGGATTTGAGATCTCTCTACTCGATGTCAATATCAATACCCCTCAAATACGTGTACTGTATAATATCCTTCTAGACCCCCTGTCCATTCAATGCCCTCCAGAAGGATTTAATCGGCAAAGCATTTCCAAAAAAAATTGATCCAAAAAATCCCATCCATCGAATTATTTCATCTTAGTCAGGGTGTCACACCTGCACAAATGGTATTTTGAGGTTGAACCAATCCCAAATTAGAGGAATATGGAAATGATTGTATTAATCTTCAAAGAAATGGATGAAGGAATAAAAAATAGATGTTCCTAGTATACTATTGAGGCCTCAAAAATCGTCGCAACAACACTGAGGAGAACCACCCGGTCCAGACCTTAAAGTAGCTCTTTTTCCGTTTGTGATAGTGGATCTGACTGGTTCAATTAGGTCTAGTTACCTTCTCCCAACTGCTATCAGCTTTAAATATGTATTTGATTGCTAATATATAGGGCCATCAAATCAATTCTTCGAGCTAATCAGGAAAAAAGAATGATTCTTAAGTTGTTTTTGTGGAACAACCAAACTACTCTAAAGTTTTGCCTCAAAAGAGGACTTCTAGGAATTAATCTAAATGCAAACTAATTATAAAATGTAAGATCGATGATAACACATGCAAGGCTAAGTCTACAATGAAATTAATCTAACCTATCTAGATTGAAGGAAAGGGTAACCCTTTTCTCAATTGAGAGCCAACTTAACTTAATGGGAAAAGAAGCTTTAAAGAATTAGAATTAAGATGGAGGAATTAGATTAAGGAGATAGCTCACAATATTTGATTCCTCTTTAGCATAAATACTAACAATTACACACTTAGTAAATAGTTACATAAGTGCCTACTGAAGATATATCCAATTCCTTATTTATCATATGCATAATAACTACAAAGATTCATGATGAATTACTGAATTAGTTCAAATAAGATATCATGTATGCAAAAAAACAATTATTATCCTGAATCGGAAGATAGCTTGCCAATCTAAGATTGTAAATTCTATTCCTATGCAAATTTCAGCTCTCATATTATATCTAAAATTAAGCATGTAGAATAGTCTGAGAAGACTTTTAAATAGATTAACACTCAAGATTCAACAATAATGCATGAATCCAATTATTAACTCATAGATTCAAAATATAAATTGAAAGACTAAAATAAGAATTTATTTCATTTAAATCCTGTAAACAATAGTGTTAAACATCATTAATTGAAATAATCCTTTATTAATAAATGAAATCAAATTACAGATTCTCACAGAACAATAGTAGTGCACAATCCTTTGGAGTCTGTAATCGCTCTCTGCTTGCAGAAAATGTCTCCTCCTTTCAACAATAGTGCATGATAAACAAGAGCTTCTCCACCAACAGATATAATCCACAGTTACAATATTACAAGCTTTTCTCTCTTGATTCAGGACCTATCATTCTATTAAAAAGACTAAGAGGTACAATAGTGCAAGCCTCCCAAGCTTCCTCTTTCGAATTCTGGACCTGTATTTCATACAACAAATAAGTTTAAATAGCAGAAAGAAACTGAATCTATTGTGCAGAGCGTTGAGGGCATTTAAACATATCCCTTTAAAAATGCTTAAAGAAAAACTATATTTTGGTAAAAGTTTTTGAAAGTGATTTGTTGATTTCATCAGCTTCATTTGTTCCATCGAATTCTTTGGATGTTTGAATTGATCTGCCACTTATCAGCACATCTATATTCTTCTGTCATGAACCTGAACAAGAAAAATAAGAATCGAGAAGCTGGAAATAGATGAAACTTATAAGCAAGTTTTATTTGAAACAAATCACTTTTGCAAGAAATCAGGAAAAAATTAGAGTCGTAATAAATTCTGAACACAACCATCATGGAGAGTCATGCAGAGTGAGGTCTGTAGTAAGACAAGTTGGAATTTTATGGTTTTTTCGCAAAATTGCAATCGCTTTTAGACTAGGGGTTGAATTATCATCATATTACAAGCAAGGAGAATCCCTATTGAAATAGACAAAAAATCGAATAAGACCAAATCACAATCGAAATGGGTAGAGAAGGAATGGCTTAAGGTCTGTGACTTTTGCGATTGCGCGGATGCGGGAATTAATGGATTGCATTGTAGAATCTCGTCGGGTCTGGCTATATCGCATATTGCAATAACATAGTGGTACAACACCAACAATCTTAAAAGATTGCGATTTGTGATATGCCGGATGACATAAGGGATGATGTCATGGTGACGTCACTATGATGTGGTAGATGGCTTGGGCCTGATTGCATATCACAATCACTTTTATCAAGAGTCTTTGAAACAAGTGGTATGGCTAAAAGAACTGTGATAAACGCGGATGCGATATTTTTATGAATTGAAATATAATTTTTATCGGGTTCGGGGCTTATCGCAAATCGTAATCGGCATGTGAAAAGTTTAAGACTATGATTCTTGCAATTGTGCGAATGCAAGGGATTTATGAATTGGAGTGAATAATCTCGTCGGGTTCGGGGATTTATCGCATATCACAATACACAATATTATTGCAATTGACATTCGGAGTTGCAGACTATAAGAGGTAGCCAAAAGACTTGTGATTTGTGATATGCGGGATGATGTCACTATAACGTAGCGAATGACATGGAATGGGGATGTGGCAGGTGGAAGGTGACGTGGAACTGACTTCATATCGGAATTAACAACTAGGATCATATCGCAATCACAATTGAAATGAGGCATGACTCTTGGAATTTTGTGATTGTGCGGATGTGATATTTAATTTAAACGTGTTTTATAATCATGGCGGGTACTGCTATATCACATATCGCAATAGGGAAGGGGCAGAGTGCTTGGTTCAATGAAATTTGCGATGGCCTATAGATGCGGGATTTTATAGATTACATTTGATTTTCCCATCGATTTCGGTCTAATTTCAATAGGCAGGAGGCATGACTTAAGCTTTTGTGGTTTATTGTGATAGCCGTAGATGCGGGGAATGTATGAATTGTTTTAATTATCCTGTCGAGTCCGGACTTTGTCACAATCACATTCGGTTAGCCTAATCACAATCACAATTCAATTAAGGTAATGGGCATGGACTTAAGCCTTTGCAACTTCCGTGATAGTCACGAACACAAGGAATTATGAATTGAGATGTATATTTCCATTGGGTCCGGTCTAATAACAATTGCAATTATGGAATAGCGCGAGGAAGTCTTTGCCTTTAGGAACTTTTATTATTTGTGATGCGATGTATAGCAGAGTGTCGGGTTTGTAAATATTTCATCAAAAACTCTGATTTATTTTGTTTTTTAATCAAATAACCCTTATTTTTAATACTTACGTTTTTTTTTTTGAAGGCCTAAGTATAAGTCTTGGTTTTGGGGGCTATTTAATTTGATTTTTGGGATAATCAAGATTTAGTACTTGGGTTTTAATTAAAAATCCTAAGTATTAAACTTTGATTATAAGAATTTTCTAAAATTGAAGGGTCCTTATTTTAATATAATAAATTTCATAGGAAATTTATAATACATTAAAATGGGGGTTGTTGAACAGTACGACATATACAAATATTAGTTGTTAAACGACCTAGATGAGAACATATCTGCCTCCCATGGTGAGTCATCTGTGTGACCATTTGTTCAATTTCCTTTTGTATTTATCAACCATCCATTGCTAGTTGCTATTTTTATAATTATTGGGTTTGAGTCTAAAACCCAAGTAGGTGAGGTCAACCTTAAGGGGGGAAGCACAATTGACAAAATTTCTTGCAATGAAATATATATCTAACTTGTCACAAAAAGAGTAATAAATAGTAGATTTGTTGCCATTTGTTAGAATCCCAGAGGCCACCCCATATAGGAGAAAAATATAGTGTAAAACAAACCAATGTGATCTAGAAATGATACCAAAAGTTAGAATATCATTGAAAAAAAATAAATGAGTGATGTTCACATGTCTAGATATGGATAAATCCTGAAACAAACCATGTGACTGAGCCTCTCAGGTTCACATACTCAAACCATGCATGACTAGAATAAAAAGTAATGGGGAGAGTGAACACCCCTGTTGAAGTCCTCTTCCTACATGGAAGAAAGAAGTGGGAAAGCCATTGATCAGAACTGCATAACAAAATGAAGATATACAAGCCATGGTCCACTCCACATTATGTGACAAAAGGCAAACCTTGTTGAGAATGAGTCAGATAAATGACCAGTCCACATAGTCATAAGCCTTGTGAAGATCAACTTTCATAACCACTGCCTCCTTCTTTTTTGTATGAATAGTATGGAGACATTCTTGTGCAGTTGCAATGGCATTATGTATCTGATAGTTTTGTAAAAAATTAATCTGATCTCGGGAGATATAAATAAATAGTACCTTGGTGATGCACCTTGCAATCACTTTTGATATTAACTTGTAAAGGATATTACAGAGGGAGATAGGCCTGAAATCATCGAAGTTTTGTGGAGAGGAGGATTTCGGAATGAGTGCTAAGAATGGTGAGTTAATAGCACCAGTAATGTTTTTCCTTCCTCGTCAAGTTATGGGAATATTGTTTGAACTAGGAGTTTGTCAGCTATAACCTTCTTTAAGCATGAAACATGGAAAACTGGGTGCACTTGGGAAGATGCAGGAAGCTCCAATTTGCATGTCATAGTATGAATCTTTTACAACACCTTGTAATGACCATAGTACTTTGGAGATAATTTACTATCCTTCATAGCTTGCTTAAGGGACATTTGTTTATATGGTTGTATCTGTAAAAATACCCAGTTGCTTACTTCAAAACTTTTTCGCTGTGATTCTGATCTGCCTGCTGTTTCATTCGATTCTGTGCCAAAGTGAGATTATCTTTTAAGAGTTGGAGAACTTGTTGTTGATGCTTGATGTGATATTCCATTACTTGAACCTTAGAATTCTCTCTTAAAGATGATGTAATGGACAGTGGATGATATCCATAAAGTGCCCTAAATGGAATCATTTTTGCTGCAATATGGAAGGAAGTGTAAAACCACCATTTAGGAAGAGGTAACCACTTGACCCATTATGTTTGTTTATCAGATACAAAGCCACGAAGATAACCTTCCAAACATATAATTAGGGGATTTTTGAGGTCTAAAATGGGTCTCCTAAGGAAATTATAAAATAATAGTGCAATAATAAAATAAGATTATATTACGTCATCAAATTTTAGAGGGAAAAAAGAAAAAACTATTTTTTCAAATCGTATTTTCAACTTATCTCCCTATGGGTTTACTCAAATTTCGAGTAGCAATACTCGTTGGATGCAGAATTTGATTCCTCATCCAAGGAGTACCCATGTTGCATACTTTTGATGGACCCCGCTACACGAAAAATGAGAAATACATGAAAAGTGTTATTGCAATCATATTTTTTCATGTAGTTCTCATTTTTTGTGTAGTAGGGTCCATCAAAAGTATTCAACATGGATACTCCTTGGATGAAGAATTAAGTTTTGTGTCTAATGAGTACTCCCACTCGAAAGTTGAGTAAAATCTTAGGGAGATAAGTTACAAATATGAGTTTAAAAAGTAGTTTTATTATTTTATTATTTTTTAATCTTTTTACTTTTTTACTCCAAAAATGGTGAATCATCCCCCATGGTTGATAACATCATCTTGAATCCTATTGGTTCTTATAAAGTTTATTTTGTTTGTAAATTTTTCTTAGGAGGCTCATTTTAGACCTCAAAAGTCCCATAATGTCACTATCTCAGTTTTCCCATTAGATTGAGGATGATAAGATGAGTTATAACCTAATTGAGTACCTAGACAAGAAAATAATTTCGTTCAAAAATTTTCTAGAGAAAATGAGATCTTTATCGCTTACAATAATCTTTGGGTCTCCATGTAGCTTTTGAATTGCTTTCATAAATGCAGTAGCAACTGTAATGATTTTAAATGGATGAGATAATGCACAAAAGTGTACATAATTAGTAAGTTTATCAACTACCACCATGATGACACTATTTCCTTCAAACTTGGGTAAACTTGTCATAAAATCCATTGAAACCTCCTCCCAACGTTGATTTGGAATGGATAAAGGTTGTAACAAACCTGAGGCCTTAATTGTCTCAACTTTATTTTGTTGGCAAACCAAACATTCCACCACAAACTTTTGAATATCAAATTTAAGGCCATCCCAAAAAAATCCTTCTTAACCCTGTGGTAAGTTTTTAAAAATCCCAAGTGCCCTCCTAAGGGAGAGGTGTGCAATTTCAAAATAATATTTTGTTTGAGTTTGGAATTCTTACAAAGATATAAGCGATATTTGTACCATAATGAATCATTTTTTCAATTGAATGTATCATACGAACTGGGATCTTGCTGCAAATTTTGAATGAGTGTCCACACTTCTTCATCATTCTTCCATTCATCCCTTGCTTCGGTTATTAAATCTGGTTGGATAATAGAAATGACACAAAGTAATGCTTCCACATCCTCATCATTTCTTGAGAGTGCATCTGCAACAACATTTTGCTTCTCTTTTTTGTAGATGATTTCAAAGTCATAACCCAACATCTTTGTGACTCATTTTTGTTGCTCTTCTGAAGATAATATTTGTTCCAAAAAGTATTTAAGACTATCATGATCTCCTTTTACCTTGAAGTGTCTTCCCATTAGGTAAGGTCGTTATTTCTTTAGTGCATGTAGTATTGCCAACATTTCCTTCTCATAAATAGGATCGTGTAAATACTTTCCTTTGATTGGATGACTTTCAAAAGTAATGGGTCTTCCTTCTTGCATCAAAACGACATCAATTCCATTTCCTGAGGCATCACATTCCACAATAGAGGTTTTTGTGAAGTCTGGCATAGCTAAGACCGGTGCTTGACACATTGCCTCTTTAAGATGTTCAAAGGCCTTAGTTGCTTATAGAGTCTAAGAAAATGCATCTTTCTTCAGTAATGTTGTTATAGGTGTTTCTATTCTCCCATAATTCTTAACAAACTTGCAATAATACCCTGTCAACCTGAGAAATCCTCGCAAATGCTTTATGGTTGTGGGGGATTTTCCATTCCTTAATGGCTTTAATTTTGTTAGGGCCTACCTTAACACCCTCATGAGATATAATATGATCCAGATATTCCACCTCCTATACTCCAAAGAAACATTTGGAGGTTTTTGCATATAATTGTTTTTCCTCCAATAGTTTGAGCACCCTGTTAACATGTTGAACATGATCCTTCCAAGAATTGTTTTAGATTAGTATATCACCAAAAAATATTAACATAATTTTTCTAGGGAAGGGTTTGAAAATAAAATTCATCAAACCTTGAAATGTAGAAGGTGCATTGGTAAGGCCACAAGGCATGACCAAAAACTCATAATGACCCTCATTAGCTCTAAATGTTGTTTTCAGAAACTCTTCAGTCTTCATTCTAATTTGACGATATCCTGAATGAAGATCCAACTTGGTGAAGTAGATTTCTCCATGTAATTCATCCAATAATTCATCAATGACAAGAATGGGAATTTATCTTTAATAGTGAGGTTGTTGAGCTCCCTATAATCTAGACACATGTGCCATGATCCATCCGTCTTATGCACCAATGCTACTGGAGCAGAGAAAGAACTTTGACTAGGTTGAATTATACCATCCTCTGGCATTTATGCAACCATACATTCAATTTCACTATTTTGGGCATAGGGATATATGTAAGGCCTAATGTTTGGAGGAACACTTCTTGGAATCAAATGAGGCCATTCTCTTTTCCAATTTCCATAGCCATGAATTAATCACAAGTGATCCCCATCACTAATTGTTTTCCCAACATTTAGTTTGGAATGCATGTCCCATGACCTTGGCTAATATTTTTCCTTTTTTAACTTTATTACATGGATTTTTAATGGGGCTTGGTACAAACCAGTTTTGTATAAATAAGGGCTTGAGTACACCCATTAAGATTCAATTTTTTGTGTTAGAGATTAATAGTAGTGAAGTGAAGCCTTTTTCCTAATTCCAGTCTTGTAATCTCCTATGTATTAGCACATTTTATGGTTAATGAAAAGTATTTTTGGTTCCTATCCTACTATCTCTTTAAGGATCTGGGTCTCCTTAGGTTAGGGTCCACCCTAGGTTCTCAATACCCCTCTTTTTATTTTTATTTTTTCCATGCATTAGTTCAGTTAGTCATTTTTGTAATATTACTTCTGAGTATTGTTTTATGTAGGTTAATGTGTCAATCTTTTTACAAGTCTTTTTATGCATCATGTTTTAGTAATGTTAGCAACAGTTCTTTTATGAAATTAACATTCCTTGCCATGCACTTAGCTTGTTTAGATTGATTTTTCCTTAATTTTTCTCACACATTTATTGATCATGTTATTACATAAAATCCCATTTTGTAAAGTTGTAGGAAACCCCAAAATCACTCTTTCCACTTATGGTTCCTTCACGACCGTGGGAGAGTGCTTCTATGGATTTTGTATGAGGTCTTCCATTGTCAAAAAGAGGTCATGATTATTTATATGTAGTTGTGGATAGGTTCAACAAAATGTGTATTTTTATGCCATGTAAAAAGAAAATTACAGTTGAACAAACTGCTCAGTTATTCTTTCAGAATGTATGGGTATATTTTGGATTGCCCACGTCCATTGCTAGTGATCAAAGTTTTCACTTTGTTGGGAACTTTTGGTCAAGCATGTGAGGATTCATGGACACCAAATTAAAAAAGAGTACAACATTTCATCCACAAACAGATGGTCAAACAGAGTGAGACATCTTCTTTATGGATATTACAGTAAGCATCCTAAGTTGTGGGATGAACATTTTCACTTCATTCAACATGCTTACAACCGGGCCAAGCACTCTTCAACTCAAACATCGTCATTTGAAGCATGTTCGGGATACTTGCCTAAGTCTCCTTTGGATTTCATTTTTGGAAAATATGTTTCTATTGATGGTCATAGTGACATAGACAAAGCAAGAAGGTTCATTGCATAAATCTAATCGGTACACCAAAGATTTCAAGAACATTTGCAAAAGAGCCAAGGTAGGTACAAAGCAAGGCACGACAAGAATCGTGTAGATCACAAGTTCCAAGACGATGATGAAGTTTGGCTTCACATTAGAAAAGAGAGGCTCCAAGGAGAAGGTAAAAAGTTGAAACCAATTACATATGGTCCATTCAGAGTTCTGGAAAACATTGGTAACAATGCCTTTAGGTTGGATTTTCCTTCATATATGAAAATTTATGTTGTTGTTAATGTTGAGAACTTAAGGTTGTATGAGCCTCCTTTGATAGAAGATCAAGGAGAAAATGTTCAATTTCCTTCCATTTAGGATTTTTCTCGTAAATACCTTGATGAACTATAGCAAGACACCATTCTTGATAGAAGAACAAGGTATTCAAAACAAGGGAATGTGGATTACCTTCAAGTGGGGCTCAAGGGAACAAATCCTTCAAAGGAAAAATGGATCGAGATTGGAAAATTGAGGGAAATGTACCCTCACCTACTGGACAACTGAAAGTGATATTTTAAGGTCCAAAAGGCTTCAAGTGGGGAGGAATGATCAGTTGCTCAAAAAATAGCTCAAAATTCAAAGTTATCGGATCGGTATGGAACCTAGACGATAGTGTATTTCTCTTCATCCTGAATCGGCGTAACTCGTTTCACGTGAAACAGACATCGTATACTCCTAGAATCATGTTTTGTTCACTTTCCCAAACGTGGCACTGATTGTACAGGTCTATGTGGTAGGTTGACTGGTAAACATCCTCCGGCGAATCACGTTGTTCTAAATGGCACATTCTCATTAGGTGCAATTCAACATTTTTTGATTGGTTGGATTGGTGGCCAACCACAGGCTAACACGTAGCCTAGCCAGAGGCTGCCATGTGGCAGCCCAGGGGCCACCAAAATTTTGGGTCGAAGCTGGGGTAGCAGCAGTGGGGTTCGAACCCACAACCACCAAGGAACAAGCAAATCCACATACCAATATGCCATGTCATGAGTCTTAACCTATATAGGTTTTGACTTATATTTGAATACAACATTCCCGTCATTCAGGAGAAGGGCCAACCCTTGGGCACGCGAACCATGTGACCACTAGTAGAGGGTAGCGGGGACCCAGTTGGTGGGGGTTGCCGTTAGCCTTAGCGCCGGGCATGTGGCCCCCATGTGCCCAAAATTTTCAGATATAAGGCATTGGAGGCTAATTAAAGCGTCCAACAATTTTGCTCGAAATTCGGCGAAATTGTTGCTTAGTTAGCACGATTTGGGGAAAATTTGTTGGATGATGCCAAATTTTGGGGAATTCGCAGTGCGATTAGCAAAAAACTTGGAAAGGTCATAGCTTCTTCAGTTTTTTATCAAATCAGGAGTAGAAAGAGGCTACACAGGAATGTTTGGGCATTCTAGAGCCATTGTAACAGGTTTTAGAGCTTTCTGAGCATTGTAAATTGACGTATTCACACTTTTGAGCATAATAGAGAGGGTCAAGCCATTGGAAGTTGGACCAAGGAGATGTAGCCCAGGAGAGGTGCACTCCTTCATCATGTGTTTTTGTGATACTATTTATGGTGATGTTTATGTTTGTTATAAGTTGTTGTTCATTCATTTGTTTATGCTATTTTTCACATAAAATTTACATAAGAGCACTCAAAAACTCATGTTGTAAACTTGCAATTAACCTAATGAATCCTTAAGCACATTTAACATATTCTAAAAAGGAAATTAGTACATCAAACTAATTATCCAAATCAAATCAACTGATTATGTTGCCAAAATGGAGATATGATTTTTCTATTCATGTTTTGTGATAGCTATTCTAACAACGTTCTGATAGTTTGCGATTCATGTTCAAACAACCTAAGTGTTTGCTAAAATTCCAATATTTTATCCATTAGTATTAAAATATTTTCACTAAGCATTAAAGTATCTTGGTCGAGCATTAAGATATCTTGTCTCTATGTATGTATCTCTTCCTTTGTGCTTCTGGCATAGTTTCCTTGGGCCAATTGTTTCACTCTTAGCAACAAATTCAAAAAGAAATAAATAAAGTATAAAGAAAATCCTAAAAACACTTATCAATTTCAAAACAAATAAAGCAAATCAGTTTTTTATAAATGTTAGTGTCGACTTCAGTGCTACGGGTCTAGAGCAAGATGAACATTGGCAAATTACTTTCACAACCAATAGGACTATAGATAATGCGTTAAAGGTTATAAATCATCTAAATCATGAATTGGCATCTAAGTTCTAAAACGACATTTAACTACTATCAATTTTAATGGACCAATGGCATCCAATAACTAGTAATTGTCATCAATTTGGTTGCTACTGATTTTCCTGATCTTTAATGAAAAAATATTGTTTTCAAATTTATTACTTAAAGTTATATCCATTTTACTTAAAGTCCAACTAAAAATAGTCCAATTGATGTGATTACATTTCATGATTGATCTGTTTCACACACTTTAAAAATCAATACCAAGATATTATTTTCTTAATATCCTAAATCACATTTTATTTAGATTATTCAGTGACCAATGCATATTCAAGACATTTACTATGTAAACTTGTTTTGCTACTGGTCAGTTCTACATTATTGAATTCACATTTTTCAATTGAGCTCATATTATCCAAATATTAAATGAACTTTGTTCACTCGACTAAGTTAATTAAGTAACCATTTATGACTTGGTATGGTTTCTACCATTTTGCGTTAAGTTAAAAACTATCATTCCAAAAATATTATAGCCTTCTTCTATACAATGAAATCTTTCATTGTAAGCTCTGCATAATGAAAGTTCTGTGCAAGGAAGATTGTTATAAAAAAGTATAAGTTTAAAAATAAAATTGTGAAAGTTTACTATTTTATATTACGAAAGTGTTTATCGAAGTGTGCAAATGTGGCATATCCGGGGTTGTTTATGTTTATATCTTCGTTCACACATTGCAGCATTGCTTTCAATTGACCAAAATAATCAAATAAAATGGAAAAGGAAAAGCTTGAATAATTGACTATTTTAGAAATGTTTCTAAAACAAACTAAGTATCATTTTATGACAAAAGAAAAAATGGAAAAGATTACATCATCAATAACATCTTAACAAAACTTTAAGAATCCAAATAACTTTCATGATCATTATATTCCCAAAAACCATTGTGCTTCGAACATCATCAGAAAGCTAACATTAAATAGTACTTTGCAAGCGACAACTCACGAAAACTGCCTATCCATCTCCACGTTGCACCTTCATATAGGCACAACATAATAGAAACGGGTTTCAAACTATTTAGTCAAGAAATAGCCTCGGAAATAGATTCAATATTCCATGGAAGAGGTAAATGCAGGGACTAAATTGTACTTCCTCCACATATCCTTTGTCTATGACTTATCTCTCTCACTAGACACTTGTACATATAAACCACCCATCAACAACACCAACAGCACGAGCACCAATCGCACCAGCACCAATGCCAACAACATCTCCAGTTGAAACTCATCCCTTCTTCTCCAATCCAGGAAGAATTTATCGAATGTTAAGTATTTCTCTTTAAATCATTGTGTATGCTTATAAATATCGAAAAGATAATTTTTTAATATCGATAAATACAATTTTATTGATATGTTTGCAACCAACAATCATTGCAAAATTCATCAAGGTAAATATCATTAAGCATTTGAGCAATAACATGATTGCATATCGATTTGTTGAATAGATATTAATAACAATATTAAGAATTAATTAACTCTTCAATGCACTTCGATCTGAAGCTAAGTTTATCCAGATTATTCCATTTTGAGTTTTGACCCTTTTTACCACACCACTGGTACTTTTTAGAGATCCACCTGGATCAAGGAACCAAAAGGATTTCCTCCCAAGAGAGGAATCCAACATGAGATATAGTTGTAGCAAGATAATCCTCTTCCTAACATTGGTATGTATAGGATGTCAGTGATGGAAAGTGCAAAAATTAAAAATCAAATTCAAGAGTTGTTGGATAAAGGGATCATCAGGCCAAGTTCTTCGCCATGTGGGTCACCTATTGTTTTGGTGCCAAAGAAGGATGGAACATGGCGCATGTGTGTGGACTTCCTTGCATTGAATAAGATTACGGTAAAGAACCCTTACCCACTGCCTAGAATAAATGACTTACTTGCTCAATTGGAATATGCAAAGTATTTTCCTAAGTTGGACTTAAGGAGTAGCTACCATCAAATTAGAATTGTTGAATGAGACATTTGGAAGACAACATTAAAAAAAAAACAAGGTTTGTTTAAATGGCTAGTTATGCCTTTTGTTTTATGTAATTCTCCTGCTACCTTAATGCTTGTGATGAATGATGTGTTGAGGCCATTTCTTGATGAGTTTGTTATAGTCTACTTAGATGACATCTTAATTTTCAGTAAATCTCGTGATGAACATGTCATGCATGTGAGAAAGGTACTTGATGTCTCAAAGAAAGAACAATTGTATTTAAAGATGTCAAAGTGTGAGTTTGGAAATACTTATTTAGTTTACTTGTGTCATATTGTTGGAGGAGGTGA
This sequence comes from Pinus taeda, assembly GCA_000404065.3. NCBI lineage: Eukaryota > Viridiplantae > Streptophyta > Pinopsida > Pinales > Pinaceae > Pinus > Pinus taeda. The sequence continues at coordinate 11,248 of APFE030820352.1, read as the reverse complement.
GTTGAAAATGGATCCCTCCAAGATTGATGTCATTTTAAATTGGCCAAAGCCCAAGACAGTTACTGAGGTAAGAAGTTTTTTGGGAGCAGCCTAATATTGGAGGAAATTCATTTCTAACTTTTCTTTTATAGCATCTCCTTTTCAAGCATTGGCTAGTGTGAAAAAGTTTTTTCAGTGGGGAGGCAAACAACAAAAGGCCTTTAACACATATTTCATTAAATTTGGAATTAAATAGTGGATCTAGAATTTCAAAATAACCAGAAAGCTCAATTATATTAATGTCCCTGCAATAAAAATTTTCCAATTTTAACGAAATATGTGTTCTTTGATGCATTGAAGGAAAATATCAGTTCAACTCCAGTACTCGCACTTCCAGACTTGAGACAATCATTTGAGATCTAGACCGATGTTAGTGACTACGCCATGGGTGCAGTCCTCATGCAACATGGTAAGCATATCTATTTTCATTTGGAAACTTTCAGTGGTGCAATGACTAATTATCCTACATATGACAAGGAATTGTATGCATTGGTGCAAAGTGTGAAAAAGTGGAAACACTACTTGATGGGTAAGGAAACAATTATTCACACTGATCATCAGCCATTGCAATACTTGCAATCTCAATCTAAGTTGCAGCAATCAAGGCACTTCCTATGGATGGGTTTTCTTCAACAATTCCATTTGGTAATAAGGTATAAGAAAGGTATCTACAATAAAGTTGTTGATATGCTTTCTAGGCCTATTATTAGTGCAGCTAGTTTACTCAAGCATAATTATGTTTTGCATGAAAGTGATATTGAGCAATATGCATTAGACAATGACTTTCAGGATGTTTATGCAAACTTGAGCCAAGGTAACCAAGTAGAGGAATTGGATTATCATTTGCATGATAACTTGTTGTACAATCTTGCCAAGCTTTTTATTCCACAGGGAGAAAGAGTCAACATAATAAGAGAGGCACATACTTCTCTTATTGCTGGTCATTTCAGTGTAAGTAAGATGGTGGCACATCTAAAGAGGTATTGTTATTTGCCTCATATGCTTGAAATTGTGTCATGTTTTATTGAAGGATGTTCAGTATGTGCAATCAGTAAGCCTAGCAATAAGAAGTTAGGATTGTACACATCGCTTATGGTTCCTTCACGACCGTGGGAGAGTGTTTCTATGGATTTTGTAGGAGGTCTTCCATTGTCAAAAAGAGGTCATAATTATTTGTATGTAGTTGTGGATAGGTTCAGCAAAACGTGTATTTTGATGCCATGTAAAAAGAAAATTATAGTTGAACAAACTGCTCAGTTATTCTTTCATAATCTATGGGTGTATTTTGGGTTTCCCACCTCCATTATTAGTGATCGAGATTCTCGCTTTGTTTGGAATTTTTTTGTCAAGATTGTGGGGATTCATGGACACCAAATTGAAAACGAGTACAACATTTCATCCATAAACATATGGTTAGACAGAGTGCTACATCTTCTTTGTGGGTATTGCAGCAAGAATCTTAAGTTGTGGGATGAACATTTTCACTACATTCAGCACGCTTACAACTGGGCCAAGCACTCTTCAACTCAAACATCGCCATTTGAAGCATGTTTGGGATACTTGCCTAAGTCTCCTTTGGATTTCATTTTTGGATAATATGTTGTTATTGATTATTATAATGACATAGAAAAATAAATAAGGTTCATTGAACAAGTCCAATTGGTACACCAAAGAGTTCAAGAACAATTGGAAAAGAGCCAAGGAAAGTACAAAGCAAGGCACGACAAGCATCGTGTAGATCACAAGTTCCAAGTTAGTGATGAAGTTTGGCTTCACATTAGAAAAGAAAGGCTCCAAGGATAAGGTAAAAAGATGAAACCAATTAGATATGGTCCATTCAAGATTCTCGAAAAGATTGGTAATAATGCCTTCAGGTTGGATTTGCATTCATATATGAAAATTTATGTTACGTTAATGTTGATAACTTAAGGTTGTATGAGCCTCCTTTGATAGAAGATCAAGGAGAAAATGTTTTAATTTCCTTCCATTGAGGATTTTTCTCCTGAATACCTTGATCAACTATAGGAAGACACAATTCTTGATATAAGAACAAGGTCTTCAAAACGAGGGAATGTGGATTACCTTCGAGTCGGGCTCAAGGGAAAAAATCCTTCAAAGGCCAAATGGATTGAGATTGGAAAGGTGAGGGAACTGTACCCTCACCTACTGGACAACTGAAAGTGATATTTTGGGGTCCAAAAGGTTTCAAGTGTGGAGGAATGATCAGGTGCTCAAAAAATAGCTCAAAATTCAAAGTTGTCGGATCGGGGTGGAACCTAGACAACTGCGTAGTTCACGTCATCCTGAATCTGGCACAACTCATTTCGCGTGAAACAAACACTGTATGCTCCTAGAATCATGTTTTGTTCACCTTCCCAAACAAGTGAATTTTTGCAAAAAATTTGACAGCCCAGTTAACAGTTCGTACTGCTGATGTGGCACTCACTGTGCAGGTCTATGTGGTATGTTGCCTGGTCAACATCCTCTGGTGAATCATGTTCTGCCAAGTGGCACAGTCTCATTGGGTGCAATTCAACGGTTTTTATTGGTTGAATTGTGGCCAACCACGGACTAACACGTGGCCCAGCCAGAGGCCGCCATGTGGCAGCTCAAGGGCCACCAAAATTTTGGGTCGAAGTTTGGGTAGAAGCAGTGGGGGTCAAACCCGCGACCACCAAGAAATGATAAAAGCCACATACCAATACACCATGTCATGAGTCTTAACTAAATAGGTTTTGACTTATATTTGAATACAACATTCGCGCCAATCGGCAGAAGGTCCAACCCTTGGGCATGCTAACCATGCGACCACTACCGGAGGGGAGCGGGAGCTCGGCTGGCGGGGGCATCCATTGGCCTTAGCCCCGGGCATGTGGTCGCCATGTGCCCAAATTTTTCGGATATAAGGTGTTGGAGGCTAATTAAATCTTCTAACAATTTTGCCCGAAAATCGACGAAATTATCGCTCCGTTAGCATGATTTGGGGAAAATTTGTAGGATGATGCCAGATTTTGAGGAATTTGTAGTGCGATTAGCAAAAAACTTTGAAAGGTTATAGATTCTTCAGGTTTTTACCAAATCAGGAGCAGAAAGAAGCTACACAGGAATTTTTGGGCATTCTTGAGCCATTGGAGGAGGTTTCAAAGCTTTCTAAGCATTGTAAATTGATGTATTCACACTTTTGAGCATAATAGAGAGGTTTAGGCCATTGGAAGCTGGATCAAGGAGACATATCCCAGGAGGGGTGAACTCCTTCATCATGTGCTGATGTGATACTATTTATGTTGATGTTTATGTCTGTTATAAATTGATGTTCAATCATTTGTTTATGTTAATTTTCACATAAAATCACTCAAAAACTCATGTTTTAAACTTGCGATTAACATCATGAATCCTTAAGCACATTTAACATAGTCTGAAAAGGAAATTAGTACAACAAACTAATTATCCCAATTAGATCAACTCATTATGCTACCAAAATGGAGATATGATTTCTCTAGTCATGTTTTGTGATAGTTATTCTAACAATGTTCTTATGGTGCCTAGTTCATGTTCAAACAACCTAACTATTTGCTAAAATTCCAATATCTTATCCATTAGTATTAAAATATTTTCACTAAGCATTAAGGTATCTTGGTTGAGCATTAAGATATCTTGCTTCTCTGCATGTATCTCTTCCTTTGTGCTTCTAGCATAGTTTCGTTCGGCCATTTGTTTCACTCTTAGCAGGAAATTCAAAAAGAAATAAATAAAGTATAAAGAAAATCCTAAAAACACTTATCAGTTTCAAAACAAAAAAAATTAAATCAGTTTCTTAGAAATTTTAGCGCCGACTTCAGTACTAACAGGTCTAGAACAAGATGAACATTAACAAATTACTTTCACAACCAACAGGACTATAGATAATGCGTTAAAGGTTATAAATCATCTAAATCATGAATTGGCATCTAAGTTCTAAAATGGCATTTAACTACTATCAATTTTAATGGACCAATGGTATTCATTAACTAGTAATCGTCATCAATTTGGTTGCTATTTATTTTCCTGATCTTTAATAAAAAAATATTGTTTTCAATTCGAGTATTTAAAATCATATCCATTTTACTTAAATTCCAACTCAAAATAGTCCAATTGATATGATTACATTTCATGATTGATCTGCTTCACACACTTTAAAAATCAATACCAAGATATTATTTTCTTAATATCCTAAATCACATTTTATTTAGATTATTCAGTGACCAATGCATATTCAAGACATTTACTATGTAAACTTGTTTTGCTACTAGTCAGTTGTGCATTATTGAATTCACATTTTTCAATTGAGCTCATATTATCCAAATATTAAATGAACTTTGTTCACTCGATTAAGTTAATTAAGTAACCATTTATGACTTGGTATGGTTTCTACCATTTTGCGTTAAGTTAAAAACTATCATTCCAAAAATATTATAAGCTTCTTCTATACAATGAAATCTTTCATTGTAAGCTCTGCATAATGAAAGTTCTGTGCAAGGAAGATTGCTATAAAAAAGGTATAAGTTTAAAAATAAAATTGTGAAAGTTTACTATTTTATATTACGAAAGTGATTATCGAAGTGTGCAAATGTGGCGTATTCGGGGTTGTTTATGTTTATATATTCATTCACACATTGCAGCATTTCTTTCAATTGACCAAAATAATCAAATAAGATGGAAAAGGAAAAGCTTGAATAATTGACTATTTTAGAAGTGTTTCTAAAACAAACTAAGTATCATTTTATGCCAAAAGAAAAAATGGAAAAGATTACAATATCAATAACATCTTAACAAAACTTTGAGAATCCAAATAAATTTCATGATCATTACATTCCCAAAAACCATTGTGCTCCGAACATCATCAGAAAGCT
>APFE030820351.1:107309-136683 GCA_000404065.3 Pinus taeda | reverse complement strand
TTTGCTGAGGTGTATATGGAGTAGTCTTCTACCGTGCTATACCACACTTCTTACAGAATTCTTCAAATTCCTTGCTGCAAAATTCTCCACCATTATCTGTCCTCAGCACCTTTATCTTCTTCTCTGTCTGATTTTCCACCAGAGCCTAAATTCTTTAAACCTGTCAAAGACTTCAGATTTCTTCTTAAGGAAATATATCCATGTATTCCTTGAGAAGTCATCTATAAATGATACATAGTACACAGACTTACCCAGTGATGGAACCTTCACAGGTACAAACACATCACTGTGCACAAGCTCTAATATCTGTTTCGTCCTCTTACCACCAGAGGGGAAACTCACCCGATTCTGCTGCCCATATACACAATTTTCACAGAAATCAAAATCCAGAGAGCTATTACTCATACCTTCTACCATACCTTTACCATGAAGTATTCGAAGGCCCTTCTCTCCAATATGTCCAAGCCTTTGATGCCACAAAATGGTCTTCTCTCCAGAGACCACTAGATTTTCTGCTCCATTTTCAGGAACCATAGAACTATTGCACCCGTCAACAACAGTGCTACCTTGCAGCTTGTACAGAGTTCCATTCCGAACTCCCCACATCAATACCAGTGCTCCCCAAACCATCTTGCAGGTATCCTTCTTGAACACTGTTTTTACACCTGCATCATCCAGCTTGCTAACAGAAATCAGATTTTTGGCTAATGCAAGAATATGTAGAACACCTAGAAGCGTTCTAACCATTCCACCGTGCAACTTCAACTTTACTTTTCCGCGACCAACGATTCTAGCCTTCCTGTCATCCCCCAAGAAGACATCACCACCATCATATTTCTCATACTCGTAGAACCACTCTCTATGGGGATTCAAGCGAAAGGATGCACCTGAGTCAATCAACCATGCCTCAGGATCTGCATGTGTACTTGAAGAAGCCAAGTACACATCCCCACATTCATCTGAGGTGGTTTTCGCCTCTGCAGAAGGAACCTCATCAGATCGCTTTCCTTTGTCAGGAGCTTTAGATTTACATTCCCTTTTGTAGTGCCCTTCCTTTCCACATTTCCAGCACACCACCTTTACAGGTTTTCCTAGACATTTAGATCTCCCTTTAGATTTAGATCTCCCACTCGATGACTTATTTTTGTTTCTGTTCTGGGTCTGCCCTTGTACAGACAAGGCATCACCATTTTGGCTCTCCATATTTTTCTGTCTCATCTCCTCCGTCGGCAAGGATGAGACTATTTCATCAAAATACAAGGCAGTTGCATTGCTACCTATTGCAATAACCAGACTATCCCACGAATCTGGTAGAGAACACAACAAACTATTGCACTTATCTTCATTTGAAATTTTAATATCAACAGATGCTAACTGACTTACCATAGTATTAAATGCATTCAGATATTCTCTCACTGAGTCTCCATCTTTCATTCTCAGTTTATACAGCTTTTTCTGTAGGAACATTTTATTCACTAGAGACTTAGATTGGTACAAAGTCCCTAACTTGTCCCATAAAGCCTTCATCGTAGCTTCCTCTGATACATTCAGCAATACTGAATCTGAGACACGCAATCATATTATGCTCTTTGCCTTCTGATCCAACTTCTTCCATTCATCATCGGACACTCCCGTTGGTTTAGTACCCAGATCCACCAAGATCCACTGGTCTTTATCCACCAACAGGTCCTCAATCTTGAGTTTCCACAACTCAAAACTCTGACCATTAAATTTCTCGATCTCTATCTTTCCACTGCTCGCCATCTTCTTTCACCACCAGAATCAATCTAGCAGATCTGCCCACTGAATAGGGTCTACCACATGCTCGAGCGAAACCCTTCAGCAACAAAGGCATCCCCTTGAAACCAAAACATCTTTGATACCAAATGTAGGTTTTAACCCCAAACAGAAATTACCTGCATACGAATTCTAAAACACAGAAAATAAACAATGTGAGATCATAACACATAAAACACATATACACAGAAATTTTCCCCTAGATCCAAAAACTAGGACTACCAACTTGATTTTTCATTATGTTCCTTTCAATGTTACAATACATATTTATACATGTCGAAGCATCCAATACCATGGACCGAAAACCATCAGGCCAATACCATGGACCCGAACCATCGCGTCCAAAACATGTGCGAAAATCATGCACAAAAAACCATAAGGTGGGTCCGCCCAACCTAACATAGGGTCCAAAACCAAAATTTTCCGGGTCGCTGCCCCAGACCCCATAAAGTGGGGTTACGAGTGCCCTTCAAACCCCTTGTTAACTACATGGAAAGAATATAACACAACCCAACATTTTCTATAAATAGCATTTCGGGATACCTTCCTATTTTACTCAGTCTCTAAACTATAATAGGAAGTAAAATTCGAAATTGATATTAATAGTAGTTTGAAAATTAATTAATTAATTCATCTTGAGTTAATTAGTTAAGGAAAATCAAACTTGAAGTCTATGTGGGGAACATGCAACAGTTTCTCCATTAATTGAGGAATTTATCCATCAGTTAAACATATAAGGATGAGTTCTAATTTGAGATGTAATTAGTTGGCTCAGTTAAATGAGTCAAGTCCAGTTAGATTGATTTAAACAGCTTGTTTAAATTAAGTAAGTTCAGTTAGTTAATGCATGCTTGCATATAATTGCTTCTCTTTAGTTAACTGAATATTCTCTCATACATAACTCATGCATGTCAGTTCAGACAGAGACCCAGTTGAGATCAGATGGAGGGACAATGTACTATCAGTTGCTAGGATATTCCTTGGTGAATATTACTTGCATGCAGAAGGATTTCTATCCAAGAGAATTGTGTTGTTACTTCTTCTTGTTCAGTGAATGTGATGGGGCCAATTCACACATGTGGCTTCACTGGACCCCAAGAAAAAATGTGCAAATAAATAGGGGCTTAGAGGACTTGAGGAGTATATATACTTGTCTATTGAGTCTATGAGCTTCTTTGTTTTTTAATTATAGAGAAAGCAGGAAAGCTTTTGAGCTGATTCTTTTTGTAACTTGGACAAGATTTCCACTTGTATGATAATACAAAGTTGGGGTTTTAGGCTATTACTTTCCCCTGGTTATATCTTCTGTGTTATCTGTGATTGATTTCTTCTTATCAGTTATATGTGTTCTTATTGATGTTGCTCAATTCAATTAAGCTTCCACATAATTGTTTGTAGCAGTAGATCAAGCATTTTGCTTTAGTATATTTCATTATCAGGTGATCTATAGGTGGGAATTTCTCCATCCTCTAGCTCAACCATATTTTATATTTTCACATAATTTAAGATGAAAAAATATACATAACAAAATTTACAAGAGGGGTACCAAGAAAGGTTGTCACATTAACCATATACAGAGGCAAGACAATGGGAAAATTGACAACAATTGACTTGGCCAGAGTAACCACCTAGCAAACCCCTCCCCGCTTTGCAAAAAATAGGAAAAAACACCTTCTATATCATTAGATAATTATTAACACGCCATTCATGACTAAAGGCCAATTTTAAACACAAAGGATTGTTAAAAACATGGTTGCAACAATTAGCTTAGAAAATCTTGCTTTGGTGGCTCAGAAAAAGTGGTTTTCATCCAAATGATTTATGTGTGCATTGAATAAAACAAACCAAAAATGAGTCAACCATCTTAAAATCTATCAGAATTTATTCTTGTTCACTTCAACCTTTAATTTCTTATTCTTTAAACCAACTTAAGTTCACTGCAAATGTTTACAATCTCTTCTCGTGCTAATAAAACTACTAACATCCATTGTGGAGCTGTTATACAGCAAAATGACCCCCTCATCGGCTTAGAGGGGAAAGACATGATAGTTGAAGAAAAGACCAAGATCACAAGCCTTGTTTCCACACTAACGTTGGCTAAACACTGACAACTTGCTTCATAAAGCTTCTCTGTAAACCTAAGGGAGCGTTAGTGACCCTACTAACTCTACTTGTTGGTTTGGGGATAGCATTAGTGGATCCTAATGAGAATCTAGAGGTAAAAGGAATGAATTGACTCATAAATATATTTGTATTCCCTCCTAAATCTACTCGGAAAAGCAAGGAAACATCTAAAGTTTGACCTATTTGTGGGATTTCTAAAATCCTAATGAAGGAGGCAAATGGGAAAGAGTTGAAAAGCATGGCAACATCAATGCTTTTACCTTAGGAGTCTCATGGAGGAACTTGGAAACCCCAAATCAATTGCTACATAATCAAATCTAGGGCTATGGTGATGGAGGTCAAATCAATTGAAAGGATAGTTTACTTGATTGTTCAGCATAGTCTCAAATCTAAGCATAAGAAGTTGGTAAGAAGGGAGAGAGAGAGAGAGAGGAGCTGGAGGGGTAAGGGAAGGCCGATTTGACAGATGGTTGTAATCACTCTTCCGACATTACTATAGAACTGCAGTTGTATTGTCTACTCCGTGGTGTTGGTACTGTCATTCATTTACTTGTTTGTCCAATACCTTTTAGCATGAGTAGCTTAGTTATGTGTAACTAGATGTCTTTTATATATTCATGTATTGGTTATCAAGGTTGTATGTGTAGGACTTGATCTGGAGTTTTCTCAGTGGAATTCCACCTAGCTGCGTTGTGCTCTCCAGCAAATCTACACGAAGGCTTGAGGTAATCAATATGTCTTGATTTGATAGTTAGTTATTGTTTATGGACATGCATGTAACTTTGTGATAGCTGCAGATAATCTTACAGTCTGCCAAAGGTCCTAGGAATACCTTTGAGGGTATCTCCATTCTCATACACCGTGCATTTTATCCTATAGAAAAATTGGTGACTCCACTGGGGACTATACATTTAGTTTCTGATTCACCTAGACAGTTCTCAGTTTCCTCCTCCTTATAGACCTCCCCATACTTTTGCATTCCTTTTCTAGCCCATCAAGACCTTGCTGCATTATTCCCTTATACATTCAGCCTTGGATCTAATCCCCAAATCCATGTTTTGAACCCTTTTCCCACACTAACACAAGTTAGCAGAGCAAACAAATCTTTATAAAGCTCTTTGTCTGCACAAACAGTGCGTTAGTGGACCAGTAACTCTCTATGGACTCTGCTACAGAGTGTTAGTCACCCAAATTTCGACATGCAGCTATGTCTGTAAACTCAAAGGGATGGGAAACCTACCCATGGACTGAAAAAGGATCTGCAACTGTAGTTTGTTAGGAAGATCAGTGTCCTAAAAGAATTTTTTTTAGGAAACAATTTTTTTTTCCTTCCTTAAAAAGTTTTTATAAACGAAAAATCAACATTTTTTTATTTATTCTTCTACTTAGTTGGTTAAAATCTGCTTTATTTTGGTTTCAAATAGTTGTTAGACAGCATTGGAAATATTTATGTTGGTTATGCATGTGTTATAATGAATTGGATGCATGGAACAAATATGAATGTATTAAAGACTCACTCGTAGAATACAACTTATTTCATCGAATTGAATATTTTCAAGCGTCGTATTTTGCATGATTTTTGAGTCAGAGTCCCACCACATATCATATGTCAACACCCCTACCGAAGACACTGAAAAAGTACACATAAAATTTACCTAAAATCAATCAGTAACTCTTTATAGATCAAACAAACATTAGTTCAAGCTAGGATCTTGGGATAGGCAGTGTGAGTAAACTGCCCAAGATCAGAAACCAAAACTAGTGTCATTAAAAGAGAGAAAATTCCTTCTGCACTCATACTACCGGGACCACTCCAGTCAAAGTGAAGCTAAATACGAGACAACATCAGACTGTAAGTGAAGGTAGCCCGCCTTCACTTACAACTCCTTTGGGTATTCTGTGTACTGGGGATCCCTTCGGGAATTTTGGAGCTAAGTTGGGGACTCAGGTATAGCGTATCGTCTGCAACTATGTCCCCCCTGGCAGTGTCTATGATCCGAGGTATCCTTAGTGGCCATACTTTTAGGGACTTACACAAGGTGACTGAGGCAAGCCACCCTGGTACCTAACACAGATGGACCTACTTTGTCTTCAGTTTTTGAGAGGGTGCTCGTCTTCACGAGAGTACTTAGCCCCTCAAACTGAGGTTCAAGTGAAGCTCTAGAGTAACCGTAACTGTGCATTTGGCCAGCCCTCTCTATTATTCATTGTGATACTGGGTTTCATCTCCACTGCTCGGTGCTTATCAGACAAGGTCATTTCACCGTGGCTGCATCTAGCCCTCATCCTCAATCTAGATGATTGTTAGGACTTCCTCCACTCATTGTGGAAGCTCCGCCGAGCTCCAATGAACCAGATTCCCCATCTTCAGGAAATCAATCTCCAAGATCTCACACAGAATCTATTTGGACAACCGACGATTCAAGCTTATTGGAGGATTTCTTCACTGCAATATTTCTTCCTCCCTACAACCCTACGATCACGAATCCTTTGGACCCACTCTTGGTTCGTGTGGCACCTTTACCCCTATGTCTTTAGGTGGAACATTTCCTTCCATCTCGTCGATGACTAATGGGTCATGGAACTTTTTGGACACTTTTGGTCCCCCACCACTTCCCCAGTCGACAGTCACCACCACACCATTGATGGCAAACCTTGCTATCCCATTTGTCCCAAGTACAAACACTCACATGACACCCTCCATGAATGGAACCCAGCCTATGCCATGCTCCATCCCCTTAGTGTCAAAATCTATACCTTCGACAAGTGCTACATATAGCACAGTTTGCACAGGTTCCTTCAACCAACAATGTGGTTGGCATCCTTGTATAGTTCTAACCCCCAGTTTCAAGTATCTAGGGGCACTCCCAATATGCATATACTAGTCAAGAATGTAACAGTTTCCCCTCTATTTTCAGGCATGCATGGTCATTTAGTGAATAATATGAGCACTCCTTATGTCAATCAAGGGCATATGGTTAGTTCTATGGTGGGCGGGAATCCTCCAGGAGGTCCCAACCAATCCATGGGGGCACCCTACTCACAACCTAAAATGAGTCAAGGGGGCACTTCTTATCCTGGGGGCAATGCTATACCCCAGCATCACAATCCCCATAGAAATCCACATTACAATGCCATACCCCAAGGCAACTACTATACCACGCAACCTATGTATAATATTGGGACTCAAATGATGGGAGGACCGCAAGGATCCTCAAGTCATATGTTATCACCTTGATTTGAGTTGGGGGCATCACACACTCTTCCTTTCTTGGCAACATTAGATATTCCTAACTTGCACAAACTTACAAATGACCCCATCTATCATAACTTACTCTGGCTGCCAGTCCCGCATAAAATACCGACAGACATCCCCAAGTTCGAAGGGAAACAAGGGGAGGATCCGGGTACCCATATCACCACCTATCATCTTTGGTGTGTTTCTAATTCCATGGTGGATGATAGTATTTGGTTACATCTTTTTCCCCACACCCTTACTAGCAACACAACCAAGTGGTACATCGAGTTACCACGCGCATCAGTAAATACCTTTGACACTCTAGTGATGGAATTCTTAAAGCACTTCCAGCTACCCAACTACTATGAGACTGGGATGGAACTCCTCACTTCATTATGTCGGGATACCACCACCCACATCTCTAATCATATACATGAATGGAGATGTAGGCGGAGGTTAGTCAAAGCTCCCCTCCCAGACTATCTCTTAGCGGACTGGTTCTGCAAGTCCCTACTCCCCCAAATCGCTAAGGATGTCACCTTAGGTGGTGCGGTCACAGAAGACCAATCCATACATCGTGCCCAGCACTTAGATCTGATCTATTCACAATCTGGCACTCTTTATGACATAAACCCCAATGCCCCTCGCAACTCCAATGCTTCCACTACTCTGCACCCCTGAGCGCATGCCAATGGGATTATCAGTGCAACCTCCATGGCTGTTTTAAAACAACTCAGTGGTCACATTGCCCAAATGTTAGTGGACCCCATTACCAAATCAACTGCTCTTCCTACCACTGCGATAAATTCTATGCAGTCTACGCAAAAACCCAGTGGTAAAAACAAGAAGAATAAGAAAAAGACAACTCCTTCTGAGGAGCAGTCAACAAAGTAGTAAAACCCAAAGCAGAAGGCTATTACACCTGCTGGAAATGGAAAGGATAAACCCAATTCCCTTACAAAATTTATGCGCAAGACCACATGACATATATGTGTTTGCGTCTTCAAGAATGCATAGATTTCATTGCTAGAAAGCATACTTGTAGGACCCCCATTGTCCTTAATAATTCTCTCCCCGCTCAGTAGCAGCAACACCTCATTTCAAACCAACCCTAACCCCCACAAGGGGGAAACGGTGCTTCACAACATCCTTCATTTGGTGAAGGACCCTCTACTATTTACACCTTTGAAACAGTAGATCTACAAACAAGAGCCAAATCCTATGGAGCTCCTATCGCTCCTGCAGAGAAACCTTACTCAATTCAAAACCCACCACCTCAAAACGATTTGTATATCGAAAGGCCAGTTACTGACCTTGTGATTCACCCCCCTAAAGGGGCACTTTGACACACAACGCATAATACATCTGCATGTGCCACCCAGAACTACAGCATTATAGAAGACTCGGCGCAAGCGTCGTCAGCTATGTCAGTGCTCAAAGTATTACAAACATGTCTAGCACAAAGGAAATCTTTGCTTTCATCTATTGGTGGTATCGACCCACAAGATTCCATGCTTGCAATTTTCGATATGGAAAAATGTAAACCTCCCCTTTGCCACTAGCTTACATTTCAGGTGCAAATCTTTTCGAAAGGTAAAGGTATACATAGAAATGTCATCGATGAAGGTGCTTCTACCTGCGTCATGTCAGCTTCATGTTGGCTCGGTTTGGGTTCTCCAACCCTATCCCCGTCGTTGAATTCCCTTAAGGCTTTCGACGGGCACACTTTCATCCCAAAAGGTTACCTTGCCGACTACCCCATTACTCTGAGTGGGAAAAATGGTAACGGTGGATATCAAAGTCGTGGATTATAAACTCGACTATAATCTGCTTTTGGGTCATAATTGGACTTATGCCATGAAAGCCATTGTGTCTTCGGTCTTCTGTATCATCCTATTTCCCTTAGATGGAAAGATAGTCACAGTGGACTAGCTGTCCTTTTGCACCTTATATTACTCCCCATTACCTAGTGGCTTTGTACCCATAGTGGGTGGTGTACCTGACTCTTATGTCAGTATCGATACTGGTCTATTGAAGGGCTCTTCCCTGATGGGTTGTTTCCCTCTTCCGCTGCCCGTGGTTCCACAGATGGTCTCTGTGGTTTCATCCATTCCTCACGAACCGGCCGATCTTTGGATCCTCACAGCCCCTTCAGACATTGACACTTACGGAGAAAAAATGTCAATGTCACCAGTTGAAATGGCCTACCAAGCCATTCAATTTGCATCCGAATCTCTGGTCACTTTGGTTACGACCAACGGTACCACTGCCCCTTCCATAACTGCTCCTTCTTTCAATCCACTCAATCAAGTCCTACCTACAGACGAAGCTATTAGAGAAATCATGAGTTTAGAAGAGCAACCTTGGGAGGACTCCCACCATCGTGTTTCAATATCTGATTCGGACATGCTTCCTCTTCAAATCCTCTCACCTAACGCGCCTAAGATCATTTCCTCACCATATATGACTATCCAAACTTTGGACTCAGAAGGAAACATGGGAAATATTCCAAAGACATTGATCATCGATATTTCTGTCACGACAAGCATCGTGGAAAACATACAGATTGGAGCCAATCCTAATCCTGAGGAAATTGTGAGATTCACCTACCCTTTTAAGGATTTCCATGATGTCCTTGGTCTTATGAGGAAATACATGGCATAAACCCTTCTATTATTGAGAATGAGATCAAGAAGTGTCGAGCATTCTTTTTATGGTATTTTTCTTGCTCGCTAATTTGAAAAATCCTTGAGTCTCCTTCTTCGGGCTCATTAATCTACCACAAAGAAGATCAAGTGTTCTTTTATGGTATTTTTCTTGCTTGTTAATCTGAAAAACCTCGAGTCTCCTTCTTTGGGCTTGTTAAACTACTACAAAGAAGATATGAGCGCTTTCTTTTATGAGCTATTTTCTCACTCTTAAACTGAAAATCCCCGAGTTTGTCATTGTTGGACTCGTTAAACACATACGACAATGATCTGAGCAACTCTTTTTCTCTCTTTTTCTAGCTCATTAAACTGAAAAAGATCATTAGAGCATTCTTTTTAGGTGAATTTTTCTTGCTCATAAAACTGAAAAAAAAAATCCCAAATTTTTTCTTTAGGCTTGTTAAACATTTATAAAGATGACCCAAGCATTCTTTTAGGTACTTTTCTCACTCATTAAACTAAAAAATCCCCAAGTTTTTGTCACCAGGCTCGTTAAAACATCTACGGCAGCAACAAGAGCACTTTCTTTTTTGGGACCATTTCTCGCTCTTAAATCGAAAAATCCCCAAGTTTTTCCCCTTCTTCGGGCTCGTTAAATCTACAAAGAAGGAATGAGAAATTCTTGTACCTCTTTTTCCTTGCTCAATAAACTAAAAACGATACCTTGAGTTTTCTTCATTTGACTCATTAAAATTTGATGAAGGTATCGTCACGCGACTCATTAAAAATTCACGACGAAAAACGAGTTTAGTCCGTCTCCTCGTACTCGTAACAAAATGAGGTCAACATCTATTGAACATAGGTTTCTCTTTATTTGGATTCAATAGATTAAGTCACAAAAAAGTAATCAATCCGGTTATACTATTAACCTTTTGTCACACCTGGTTAACAACTATGACAAAGGGACCACCCTGGAGTCATTCTTTACGATCTTTTCAGACTCTTTAAATATGAAAATACCATCGATTTTTCTCATATGGACTCATTAAATTAAATAGACAAGGTATAGAGTCGATCTTTTTACAATCCTTTTCAGACTCTCAAAACATGAAAATATCGACGAGTTTGTCTGTCTTGACTCATTAAATTAATCAGATAGGGCATAGAATTGCTCTTTTGTGGTCCTTTTCAGGCTCTTAAAATATGAAAAGATCGACGATTTTACCCATCTGGACTCACTAAACTAATCAGACAGGGAAAGTTGACAATACAATTGAATTCAGTATTAGAAAGCATGGTTTGGAAGAAGTCGTTCCCTTGAACATGGCACTCCCTCAGATAAACCTTCCTTATGACGGCCTCTCAATATGAATCCTACCATCCTATGAGTTTTAGCCTAAATACCACGATGTTCTTGCATCTTTGTATCCTAACACTCTTTGGTGTTCATGAGTCTAGTGCTACATGGTTAAAAACGTTGTCGTGCCTTCTATTGTTCAAAGGTTAACCTTTTGTTTCCTCCATCAACCCATCAAGTGTATCCTTTCATCATGCCCTCTATCATTTAGGCCTAATAATCAAAGATTCCTTAAAAAACAAATCGTTCTTATCCCATTTCGTGTCGATTGATAAAGGACACACTATTTCCTACCTTTCGATAGGTATCTTCCAAACGACTTCAACAATCTATCTAGGAAGACAACCTAGAAACACATTCAGTGCTTGGTACTTGTAGACATTAGTGGCAGGTCGCCTTGTGTTTAATCAAGGGGTCTCATTATTGGTTGTTGGTTAAGCGATTCTAAGGGTTTTCGACGACGAAAAAATCTTTTGCACTCATTAGATTGTACTGTGCATCTTGGAGACCATCACCATTATTGGTGGCCTTCCTCGTGTATGTTAACGGTCTCCATTATTGACTGGTAATCAGATGATTTTGTGCATGTTTGACATAAACGCATATATTCACATGTATCAATCTATGATGTTCAGTGAAGCGGAAATCAAGACCTTGGGTAGAGTCTTGCATCACTTAGCCTTGCTTCCTCTCCCAAGTTGCGTATATTGTTTTCTGGAGACAACTCATCAAAATGATCCTATTATGACACCGAATCTGCATTGTGCTTATCGGCGGCCAGCAATGTCATATCTCTTTTCTGAGAAAATCACTCTAACATAGCTACTGAGCATGGGAATGCTTGACTCTAACATGATTTTAGTTGTTTTATATATATATATGTGTGTGTGTGTGTGTGTGTGTGTGTGTGTGTGTGTGTTGTATTAGGTTTCTCGTACCACCCGAAGCTCCGATCCTCTCTCTCTTTTTGTCAAAGAAGGAAAATTACAGTTAAGTAAAGTATTTCGGCCATTGTCGTAGCCTCTAATCTCATACTTTAGGGGGCATCTTTTATACAACAAAATGACCCCCTCATCAACTCAGAGGGGAAAGACATGATAGTTGAAGCAAAGACTAAGATCGCAAGCCTTGTTTCCACACTAACGCTGGCTAAACACTGACAACATGCTTTATAAAGCTTCTTTGTAAGCCTAAGGGAGCATTAGTGACCCTACTAACTCTACTTGTTGGTTCAGGGACAGAATTAGTGGATCCTAATGAGAATCTAGAGGTCAAAGGAGCGAATTGACTCATAAATATCTTTATATTCCCTCTTAAATCTACTCAGAAAAGCAAGGAAACATCTAAAGTTCGACCTATTTGTCAGATTTCTAAAATCCTAATGAAGGAGGCAAATGGGAAAGAGTTGAAAAGCATGGAAACATCATTACTTTTACCTTAAGAGACTCATGGAGGAACTTGGCAACCCTAACTCAGTTGTTACATAAGCAAATCTAGGGCTATGGTGATGGAGGTCAGATCATTTGAAAGGATAGCTTACTTGATTGTCGAGCATAGTCTCAAATCTAAGCATAAGAAGTTGGTAAGAAGGGAGAGAGAGAGACAGGAGTTGGAGGGGTAAGGGAAGGGTGATGCAACAGATGGTTGTAATCACTCTTCCAACATTAATATAGAATTTCAATTGTACTGTCTACTCCGTGGTGTTGGTACTATCATTCATTTACGTGTTTACCCAATACCATCTAGCATGAGTAGCTTAGTTATGTGTAACTAGATGTATTTTATATATTCATGTATCAGTTATCAAGGTTGCGTGTTGTGATTATGCTTTCCTTTTCTATGTGCAGGACTTGATCTGGAGTCAGCGCAAGGGACTTCCACCTAGCTTCATTTCTTTCTCCATCAAATCTACACGGAGGCTTGAGGTAATCAATTTGTCTTGCTTTAATAGTTAGTTATTGTTTATGGACATGCATGTAACTTTGTGACAGCTGCAGATAATCTTACAGTCTACCAAAGGTCCCGGGAAGACCTTTGACGGTATCTCCATTATCCATACACCATGTATTTTATCCTATAGCAAAAGCCACATTAGCTGAAACAATGATGTGGAATTATCCTATCACTATTGGGGTAATTATGGTCCTTTTGCATCCAAATATCTTTAGTAGGTCCCCTTTAATATTGTTTTCACATATGGGTACAATACCTATGATTATTTGGATGATATATAGATTACATAATATGGTATAATTGTGATAAATGTCTACAAGATCAAACCATAAGTTTCCCTGCAACTCATGATTTTTCTTTCCAAAAAATATTGTTTGCAAATCATGTCCTAGAAGAGTTTCTTTAAATCAATTCAAAATTGATTTCTTTTTTATTCATACCTTAATTCAAATCTTGATCCAATGGTTCAAATCCATCACAAGCCCACATCATATGAATTTCACTCTATATTCATAAATGCAAAAGAATATTTAATAAATGCAAGCCTACCCTTTTCAATATACACATAAATGCTTTGAAATATATGACTTTTATGACCTTTTCAAACTTGGTCTCCTTATGGTCTTGGTGACATGTAAGGAAAGGTATGGTTCTACATATTCTATTTTTGTACTTACATTTTATTCCACTAAATAAGCTCTAGGGGCTCCATATCAAGATCCTATTCTTGAATATTTTTGTGACTCTAATTAGAGAGAAATATAAACTTGTGCATATTGGAGTGATCAACATTGCAGGTAAATCTGAAAAGGCCTTAGTGGCCCAACAGAAAGATAAACCAAGCATCCAAAGAAGCAACATTCTTGTAAAAATAAGAAAAATAATGGTCCCAAACCCTATTATTTAGTTTATACTCCCAGTGGTGACAAAGGACCAAAATAAAAAAGTAATAAGGTTGATATACATTATTAAGAAGGTTTTCTAGGTATTATGCCTATACACAAGCCTCATCCATTGTTTTGGTTTTGAACAACATCACTTGCTTCCACAAATGGCCATGTATACCCTCCAAGTACTTAAGGAGTACATCTTGTTGGAAATGTAACTAGTTTTGGTCTTCATAATTGTTATTGTACTCATTTCAATATTTATCTTATGTAACAAACAAAAGAATAAAAGAGTAATTCATTATTTTGAAGCGTGGGTTTCATAATCCTTATATATGTTCTTATAGGTAAAATAATGTTCTTCATGCTTCTAGGGCTTGTTAGGTCATAAGATATATTTTCATGAGTCAAGAGAGTCAACATCATGATTATAAGACCCTTTTGGGCAAGATGTACCTTGTAAAAGAATTTATTTTGAGTCTACAAAATCCTAGAAACCTCTAAAGTACAAGTCAGCCCTGGCAACTTCAAGTCAGCCTAAAGGAGGGAGTTTGATCCCTTGGAAAGGCTATAAATAGAAGTGGATTTGACCTCATTTGACACTCACTCACTCACAAGTTCGATCTCTCAAGAACGTGTTCGATCTAATGTTGGAAGAAGCAAGGAAGGAAGAGTGAAGGTCTAAAAGACAAGGAGAATCCAAGAAGAAAAAGAAGAAGAAAAATGGGCTCTATCTCTCTCACGTGTAAAATCTAAGGTTTGTATAGCTTCCAGGAAGACTAAAATTGTAGGTCTAAATTATAGAAGACCAAGTTGTAGGATCAAGTTGTTGGAAGAGCGAGTATTTTGATTTGACTTCATTTACCTCGAGAGACATTACCTTTCTCAAAAGATAATATCTGGAAGAATTGTATTGTGTCGGAATTATATTTTTTGCAACACCTACAAGGTCAAAGTTGCAGGACAAAGCTGCAGGATGAAGTTACAAGGTCGAAAATGGGTTCAAAGTTGAAGTTGGAAGTTGGTTGAAGCAGGATTGAGCTTTGTTGATATGATACTATTGGAAGGATTTCTTGGAGGGGTGACTTGGTACTTGGAGGAGTACTTGGTCTATGTTTTGGGTCTTGATTGTCTCATTTTAAGCAGACTTTATAAGAAGAGAAGATATTTTTTAGGTTTTCCCCTTGGAGGGGTTTTTCACTAGATTGGAGCCTATTTTTTGTGTCCTTTCTCTTTACTATTTTGATCTTGATAATTGTTTGATGAAGAGGAATTAATAAATAAAACACAAGAAGATAAATAAAGTTCACAAGAAATTATTAAGGTAAAGGAAAATATGAATTAATAGTTCCCACATTGCATATCCCAACACATATAGGTTCTTGGGAGATACAACCATACCTCCCACCCCATTTCCATCTTGATATGTGGGAGGGTTATGTTTTTGTTTTGACCCAATCTCCAAGGTATATTATGATGATAGGGTCACATGACCTCTTATTTTAATCAATATCCTTAATTCATAGAATTGATACTACCATTGCATTCAACTCATCAACAACTTCCCATCAATATAATTATTGTCTTGATCTAACTTATGGGTAGAAAGTTATTCCCATCATATACTTGACCTATTAAGGGGTCACGTTATCACCAAATTACCAAGTGGCATCCACATGGCCTCCACCTAGCCCACA
The DNA here is from genome assembly GCA_000404065.3 of Pinus taeda. Lineage (NCBI taxonomy): Eukaryota > Viridiplantae > Streptophyta > Pinopsida > Pinales > Pinaceae > Pinus > Pinus taeda. The sequence goes on along the minus strand of APFE030820351.1, from coordinate 120,982 downwards.
TTGCACTGCCATGTCAGCAATCCATAGGGTTCCAACTTAGGCCCCATCATTCACATGGATCCTTCTAGATGGAAGTGACTAACTAGGCATTACTACATGCGGGGTCCATAGCCCACTTTTCCACGTGGCAAGTGAATTTTCCTGCCCCTCACATATCTAAAATACATGATTTAATAAGACCGTCAGCCAACAAACCACATCAAGTGGAAACTAGTGTGGATATTTATGATACGCCATCCACCCAATGGATCTAATGGCTCAAGATAATCGTATCAAACAATAGACATACACATCTCGTAAAATATTTCTAAATTTTTAACAAGGTGGAGAGTGCATGACGGATCCAATGGTTCACATTTTTTGTGATCAATAGTTGTGGTTGACATTGTGTGTTGAAAGGAACACTTTTTTAGGGCACTACATCCCTTGATGGTGCCTTGTCATTCCAACATTTTCCACCTATCCTCCTCAACTACTGGCTAAACCACCACCTTATCATTAACATCACCATATTTGTAATGTCCCCTGACCCTATTATGCACCATGATGTTATGATAAAAACTATCTCGAAAAATTTGCTGGTAACATGGACCTCCCAAATGGTGATCTCAAATTTGGAGAAGGGGGGATCCATATTTAATCTCCATTGTCTAGCAAGGAAGTAAAGATTGGCACCAATCCTAATCATGTCCCCACCCCCCACATTAAATTTAAATGGCATGGAGGACCTTAATTGACCTCGGTAGTCGATCTAGTGCCCTATGGATCAACAATCCTCCATCACTCGACCATTTAACTCCTAAACAACATTGGTAACCACAAATTAGTGGCAAGGTTACTCCTCGAATAGTTCCTTCACCAGTGATTTTGCCTCTATGAAACTAATTAACTCCTCAATGATACTAACGGTCAACAGCTCGATAGTAAGGATGCATCACTGGATCAGTTGCTCACCTCATGACTTATCCAGAAATAGTTTTGGTCAAGTAGTTGGTCTTCCAGCAGAAAGGTTCCATCTTGCATGGTTCCATCATTGAATTTTCCCATCCCATATGAAATGGACCACAAACATTATGGGTCCAATAGCCAATTAAAACACCGCTAAGTTATGATGTACTTGGAAATTAGGGGGGAGAAAATACTCTTGTCCAACTCCTTGGGTAATATGGTTTGAGATATCCATGTCTTGGACTTTGAATTCCAGTGGGTGAAAATAATCAAAGGGATATCTCTAAATGTTTTTCTCCTGCAAATGAAGGCCCAAGAGCCTAATCCTTGAACCTCAAGACATTGTGCCATGAGGTGTAGTGAATAGGTAGTCTCAAGCTATGCCTTGTTCAAGGTTAAGTGAGAAGTGAGGCCCCAAATACCAAATTCACACAAGTAGTGTTGTTGTAAAAGAGATTTTTATGAATTCATCTAGCTTTGCATCCCTAATACAGGTTGGCTAACATAATCAAGTCATTTAATAGATTAATTAACTAATATAAGACATTCCAGTTTTCCTAGTTTCTCAAGGAAAGTTATAGTCCATATTTTAAGTGTTACAAACCCACTGAATAGGAAAATATATGATTCATAATCATTATTATCATATCAATTAGAGGAACATTAAAAAATCTTGATATATTAACCTTGTTTGAAACCTGCATCAGCATTATCCAATAATTTATCAAATTTCTAACATATACTACATCATAACGAATATGATCATAACAAAGGAATGTACTAGTCGATAAATCCATAACATTCATGAATAATCATGAAAGCATACCAAAAACGTGTATTTGCAAAACATTATAGTTAATAACTCAACATATAACTACATTAAATTTATCTGAGTATGTTAAGATAGTTTACAATTATAAAGGAGGGACATCCACTCTCCACCCAACCATAGGCCAGCTACACTTCAAATTTATATTTGATCACCCCTTAGCTGAATCCAAAGTCTGAGGGAATGCTTAATCAGGGGAAGATTCACACCAAAGGCTTGGTAGGAACTCAGAGAGGGATTTCATTGTCTAAGTGGTTTATCAACTTTCCACTAACAATAAGCACTGTATTGACTCGCTTACTCTCTTGAGTGCATTCATAGGGCTTCATTAAGGGTTAAGATGGGGTATTTCTAAGTCTAGGAGACTGAATCCACTATCCAAGTGTTTTATCAATTTTATTTTCATAGCAATCACCAAAGGGGTTTGTAATCCACTATCCAAGTGGCTAACAACTCATCAGAAAGCACCACAGTGGCTTAAAATTCCTTTTCCAAGTGATTTATAAGTTATACAATAAGAACCATGGTGATTTGGTCATCCACTAAACCTCCCACTAACCACTCGGGCATAACACACAGTTAAGTAGCCTCAACACAAGAAACATATGCTTTAAAACCCAAGGTATTTGACCACCAGCTCAGTGACAACTCTAGTATATATTGGTCTTTTTGTTTAGTTCTAGTAGCTCCTCATGTTCTCTCTATCGTGCTTACCTATTCTCCTATGTGTCCCTTAATCTTCCTAAAGGATCGTTATCTCCCTCTTCTTAGTTTACTCTTCTTATCCTTATTCCCTTTTTTTGGAAATTCTTCCCTTTCTAAAGAGTCATCCTACCTAGTCTCTCCTCAATCTTTGATGAGGGTGGGCACTATCTTGCGCCCCTTGCTACTTTCATCCAATCTCATAAGTATTATCAAACAGTCGTATCCTAGTTGGATTAGAACCAACTATGGAAATAAATCTCCGGCAATACTAGGGCTTGTACAATAAGTGAGCTCCCTCTTCCCTTAGAGAAATGGATTTGTGTCATCCTTTCCTTTAATCCATCATTTAAATTTAAATTCAATTTTTTGAGTTTACAATTCAAATTCCTTGGCTAGACATGGCTCTCACGCTAGAAGTACACAACTATGTTTACAAAACATAGGGGTGTCGAAAAAGGGTTGTTAAAAGAGAGATACCCACAATTATTTCCATCTTCATGAATTTTGTGGTGTCCTCCTACACACTTTGCCTCAGTGTTTCCTAAAGTAATTCCACTGGATCCATTAGTCCTTTACATACCTGATAGGATAGAATTGGTACTTTATGAGAACTTTTAAATCCTCCCAATTATTCATTGGAGGATCCCCCTCTAGCCTTAGGGCCTATGTATGGATTTCCCACCAGGTCAAAGCATGGACCTCTAGTTTCAAAAGAGTAAAAAAATCATTTTCTTACTCTATGTGATGAATGCTAAAATAAACCTCTAATTGCTACAAATAATGATTCAATTTCAAAGCATCATTCTCACCTCGATATGGCTTGATTCCAAACTTGCTTCCATATTAAATAGGGATTGTGAATGGTTCATGGAACTCAAGCTAGGTTGTTCTTTTTCGAGTTCTCTCTTAGTCTCCTCTGGTTCTTCTTAATCCCATAAGTTTACCTGTAGTCTAACCTCGAAGTTTGAATCTCTGTCTTCTCTAATTCCAATCTTATTTTCTAGATCCTCCACAGAAAGATTCATATTATGGCTAATATTTATGACTTGCTCTTTTGGCCCTACAAATCTCTTCGCTACCAGATCTTGAGAGTTGTTAATAGATTTATTAGCCATGGCTAGGGTTTTATGATTCCAACTTAATTGATATGAATCCCCTGCAAATCCTAACATATACGTGAAGAAACTTCTTTAACAGGAATATTATCCATAAACCATCATGGATATTGCACTAGAGAGTTTGTCACAGTACATCTAATAAAGAAAATTTACTAAACTCTAAAATATATAATACAAGGGTTAATTTTTCCATAGATTTTTGGAATGTTAAGCTATTGTTTACTACATATGCATGCAAAACATAAATATGTATAAAATAGAGAAAAAATAGAATAATGAGAGTTTTGAGATTTTTGTGATGAGGATTTAGATTATTAGATCTTAGAGCAACCACAGTATTCATTTTTGTCTTCGATGTTTCAATTCAATATCATGACCCATCGTCAGGAAAAAGTTCTTCCTAATGATGGGTCATGACAATGACTCAAAACATCGAAGACAAAAATGAATCAAAGACAAAAATGAATCGAAGACAAAAATGAATATTGTGGTTTCTCCGAGATCTAATAATCTAAATAGAATAATCACCCCCAAAACCACAATAACACAATATATGACCTCGGAAACCCTTTCAGGAGAAAACCCAACTAGAAAGTGAGGCTTCATTGCTCTGTTTTGCTATGAATGGAAATGAATACAAGTAAAAAGGATAGATACTTGTGGCCTATTGGATACTACAAAACATATACCCTCTATATTTTATTTCTCTCTCTTTATTCAGTTTCAACTACTCTACTCATTTATGGAACAAAATGCACTCAAATATGATGGAACCCATTTTCCAACTACAATGGAGGTGACCTTCAAGAAACAACTATGAATGGGCTATATGAAAGGTGTTCAGCCTCAATCCTTTATCAATATTGATGTACATGCTTGTTAAAGAATGTCTATGCATTGTCTAAGTGCTAAGAATCTTCATAATATGCTACTTGTTACATGGAATAAAAACAGAAATTTGGATAAGAAATTGCAATCATGCAATACTATTAAAGTCATAGATCTCAATGAAAATAATAATTTGACAATTTAAGTTTTATGGTTGTTAGTTTAACAAAATAATGGGTAAACATTGATTCTTCCAACATTAACCTAATTTTAGGGGGATTTCGAGATAAAAAATAAGCCACAAAACAAAAAAATTGTATTATAAGATTACCTTTAAAGGATCCAATATGATTCAAGACCATGACATCAACCATAAGGGTAGCTAATTTTGGAAGGAAAGGGGAAAAGTGCATTTCTTAATCATATTTTTGACATATCTCCTTATAGATTTACTCAAATTTCAAGTGTAGGAACTCATTGAATGTAGAATTGAATTATGTGCCCACTCTGCATACTTTTGATAGACTAACGATGAGATAAACAAGAAATGCATCAAAGAACAGGTATGAATAAACCCATGTTTTCATGCATTTCAAGTTTAACCCATCGTGGGTATATGAAAAGTATTCATAGTGGTTATAATTGAAATAGAAATTTAATTATGCATTCAATGAGTGCTTACACTTGAAATTTGAGTAAATGTATAAGGATATTAATGAAAATACGATTAAAAAAAAGTGATTTTTCTCAAGAAACACATGCTTTCATGTATTTCTAATGTACTTCACTATGATATATCAAAAATATGTAGAGTGGGTATTCATTGGATCCATAGTTTAATTCTAAATTCAAAGAGTCATCTATATTGGATCAATGTATAATTTATAATCCATTTTGATACTTTCAAATTGGAATATTTGAAGTAATCAACTTACAAGTGTAGTTTTAGTGGTGGACCCAATTTGGATAATTTGGGTTTGGAACCTTCTAAGGATATTTTGACACCTAAATGATGTTTTCTACGAGTAAAATTTTTTCTCTTAAGTGCCCCACCCTATGATGCTACTCTACACATAGAGACATTTTGAATAATTCAAGAAAAACATCAATAGGAGTTGCGATGCAAAATTTAAGCTTCAAAAAAATTTATGTAGGTTTGTCAGTCAGGGCCAAAACCTCTCACCTTTTGAGAGGAAAACCTTATCAAAATTATTCTTCTAGATCTTCAATTGAAGAGTACCAAGACCATGAAATAGACCCTTGACTCTAGTATCCTCTCGAGAACCTTGTCACTAACCTTTATGCTATGCCTCTTCCCTTCCTCAACTTTCTTCTTGATCTTGAACTACTCCCCTTGGCTCCTTCTAGAAAAACTCGGTCTTTATACTTCAAACTGCTTCTTCTCGACTTCTCCTAGAGAAACTTGGTCTATATGGTCTTACTTGTTTCCTCTAGATAATATCGATCTCTATATATTTATCTCAGTTACCCAGAACAAGTATCTAGAAAAATCCTTCCTTCATTGCCCCAAAAGAAACCTCTTCTTCGCTACCCCAGAAGAATCTCTTCTTCACTGCCCCAAAAGAACCTCTTCTTCACTGCTCGAGAAAAAAACTTATTCATTATTCCCATAAGAACATTCTTTCGCTTTCTATAATAAACATATCTTCGCACTATGCAGAAGAATCTTCCTCCTCTTTCCCTTCTTCGCCTCTTGTTTTCACTTTTTCTTTACCTCTTCTTCGCACTTCTACTTCTCGAAATTCTTGTTGAGTTGCTTGTCCTAAGTGAGGTCGAGTGTGGCTTATATATACACCTTTCCTCATGTCCTTTAGGCAGACATGATTACTTGTAGTTAGGCTGACTTCTTCTAGCATATTCTTCCATCGTTGTAGGTTGACTTGAAGAGGATAAGTGACAAGGTCTTGGAGGATACTTTACATAGGCAAGTTTGAACTTTTACGAAGTGTAACATGAATTCATTACATGACAATGACTCTAACATTTTATGGCTAGATGAAAAATAATTCCTAAAGACTATCAATGGGAGTCTTGACTCAAAAGAAAAATCTCTTTCTCATGAAACCCATGAAGCAAGTCAATATAATCATTTTCATTTTTCTTCTTTACATCTCATTACATAAAATCATAATTACATGTCATTATGAAGATTGAACGTAGTTACACTTTTCAACACTCCCTCTTAGGTAGGGAGGTATTCATAATGGTACTTGGACTTTCTTGATTTGAAGAATTTCTCATAAGAATAATTCTGATTGGTAACTCATTTGTATAGCATCATATCATCTAGCATTTTTACATTGCAAGGCCTTGACTAACAGCTCCTTATCTCCATAATATCTAAGCTTAGTGTTAGTGAGACAAATGATTTATAGACACCCTCATCATTGTCTCTCTCGAAACATCCCTTCCCAGGTACTTAGGGTGTGTCCCATGAGGACTATTCTTATCTTGGACTCCTCATCCCTCAAATAATATTGGTCCTACATGACTACTCTTTCTGTTGGATGCCCTATATCATCCTCAAAGAGCATTGGAGGCTACATGATTACCGAATCCTCCATTATGTCTTCCTAGGTGAAGACCAGAATGTCATGTCTATCTCTCCCTCTTAACTAGGGAGGCCATATTCCAATAAAGGAATGTACTCATTCCTATCAAAATGAATGTACCTAAGCTCCCTCTTGGCTTAGGAATTTCCAAGTTTCTTCCAAGTAAGAAATTTCTTTTCAGGCTCCCTCTTAACTAGGGACCTACAAAAGCTCCTCATATGGAACAATAAGCTACTTGAAGATCTCCTCTCTTCTTCGATATCCTCATTATAATTTTTTATGGAGTCTTCATCTTTCATGGACTCCTTCATAGGCCACAAACCACCCATAACTTTCATCCATGAGTTAGTCATGTCCTCATTTCATAAGAAATTGATCCATCAATTTTCCATCTGGATTATCTTTATGTCATTCTTCTTTCATGCCATATTTTCTGGAAGGATCTTACATCCCTCAATATGGTCCTCTTGGAATTCATCCACAGATCTTCCCTTTGGATGTACTACATAATCCCATCGAGATATCAGTTCAAAAATAAATGAACACTTAAATCAAACATTACCTTTGTGATGGTCTTTCATCTTCCTATAGGTATCAGCATCCCGCATATAGGTTGACACATTTCCCAAAGATATTCATTGTCAAGGCTCTTCATCTTTTTCTGAATCCTATCATACTCTTCATATCTTCTTGGGAGATATTCTAGGCAATTCTTCTTGGACTTCGAATGTTGAATGTATTCTACCTTTGTTCCATATTTTCACGATCTCTTCCTCTCTTTTCATACTTCATTCCCAAGAGATACCAATCAGAGTTTCTCAATTGTAGTCAGCTTCCTCATGATTCATATGAGAACATATTATGTTGATTTCATCTAGTGTGATTTATGCTTTTCTGCAATCTTTCAGAGGATATCCCTTCTTCTCTCGATCATATTTCCCAATATGGAAATAGTGATCCATAATATCTACAACCATATGACACGACTTTCATAATAACCTATGTAAGCATACATACCTCATCTTTTTCTTTTGGTCATCCGAAATTCCTGTACTAGCTTCATTTGAACGAAAGAACTTTATTCTTTGGACCTGCTTTCCTGAAATTTCATCATACCATCATCTCTTGGATCCCGCGAGTTGGAATCCCTGATGAAACTCTTCCTTCCTTTCTAGATTGGTGAGTCCTTCGATGAGTATTCCATTAAAGAAACTTGAGGATATTTCATATCCTTACCCAACATATGTTTCCTTATTAACTATTATATGATGATCACAGTCGATGATGACCTCTACTTCTTTCTATAAGTATCACTTGAAATTTCAATGAGGTTTCCAAGAGCTCGTATTCTTTGTAATTAATATAATTTATTCTAGACGTTCTTTTGGCTTCCCATGTCAAGAGCTCTTACTTATAATGTTTTTATCATGATGCTACTTTTTAATTTGATGCATCCTATCTCATTTACATTGCTTCCTATAAATTACAAGTGGAAAGTACCTTATTAGTGAAGAAGATCATTTCAGTCATAGTAGATATATTTTCGCTTCTTCCTTCTTAAGCTTCTTTGACTCGGGTGCTTTCACTTCCTCGGTATTATGGGCTTCTTCCCTGTCCCTATTTCGTTTAGGACAATCACTTCTATAGTGCCCAATTTTCTGACAGCCATAGTATCTTTCCTTAGCCATGTTCTTCTTTTTCTTTGGAGGATCAAACTTTCTAAATTCCCTTTTTCTTTTTGTGACTAATTTATCCCTTCTATCTGATCTTTTGTTACTTTATTTCTTCAATCTGCATTCTTATCCCTTGCATGGAGGCCATAATCTGATGAATGGGATAGCTTCCTCTTCCCTAGTAGATATGAGGTTACCTTGTTCATCATTCAGTGCATTTAGAATAATGAAGATCATTTCGTTATCAGATAACATCTCTCCTAGATCCTATAATTGACCTTTTATTTGAGATGCTTTTGAAATACATGATGATATCCCTTCATCCTTTGACACCTTCAATTTATATAAATCATATCTAAGTGATATGATCTTTTCTATCATGCTCTTAAAGAAAATTTCTACCAGCCTATCATATCTTTCTTTAAATGTCTCTAGGTCGGCTACATAGGAAATAAGGGGATATTTCATAGATTCCTTTTGAATATTTTGAGCCTTGAGATCCCTTTCCATGTATTCAGACAATGTGTGTTCTTCAGATGGCTTGGAGACCATTCCATGGTCATGTTCAATCACTTCACTTACTTTAGGACTATATCTATCCTTCTTTTCCATGCAAGGAAGTTTGATATCCCAACCAGCTTGTGATTCTCCTTGAAACATGAAGTCATTTTTACTAGATTAGATTATAATGAAAGGTACTTACTTTTGAAGATAGAATCTTCAACTTGGTGATGAAATTGTTGCTTCAGATGATCCTTTTAAGAAGGTTCTCACTTCAGTGAGGGAAGACTGCCTTCTTTAGGATGATCCTTTTCAAATGAGATCCTTGCTTCAATAAAGATAATATTGTCTTTTGATCTAATCTTCCTTAGATTTGAAGAGATTCCACTTTTGAACTGCTTCTAGGATTTCGATATTTCTTCTTGATTGCTTATTGAAGAGAATTTCAAGACTCTTATTGGTGTAGATTTCTTCGATCTAGGGTTTTGAAGATATTTCCCTTGGTAGCCCTTGGATTTTCTATGATCCTTCTTTGAATATTGATTCTTGTGTGTCTACTTGCTTGAATGACCCTTCTTGACTTCAGCACCAAAGCTCTCACACCATGTTGAGAAATCTAAGGCATGAATAGTTAAAAGATTTATCTGGTTGATAATTGCTTGTGATATACTTTTAATTCTTAGCTTATAGTCTTTTTTTTGTTATGTTATTATTGTGTTGTTTTTGTCAAGATCATTGTCAATATGCACAATAAAGACAAGTGACACAATATGTAGGATTTTCATCTAGGGCCAAAACCTCTCACCTCTTGAGAGGAAAACCTGATTAAAATTCTTTTTCTAGATCTCTAATTGACGAGTATCAAGACCATGACATAGACCCTTGACTCTAGTATCCTCTCAAGAACCTTGTCACTAACCTTGATCCTCTACCTCTTCCCTTCCTTGACTTTCTTCTTGATCTCAAACTGCTCTCCTCGGCTCCTTCTAGAGAAACTCGATCTCTATACTTCACACTGATTCTTCTTGACTTCTCCTAGAGAAACTTCATATCTATGATCTTACTTGTTTCCTATAGATAATCTCGGTCTCTATATATTTATCTCTATTACCCGTAACAAGTATCCAGAAGAATCCTTCCTTCATTGCCCCGAAAGAAACCTCTTCTTCGCTGCCCCAAAAGAAACTCTTCTTCACTTCCTAGAAGAAACCTTCTCTTCTATGCCCAGAAGAGCCCTCTTTCGCTTACACAGAATAAATATATCTTCGCATTGCCTAGAAGAATCTTCCTTCATTTTCCCTTCTTTACCTCTTCTTCAGACTTCTTCTTTACCTCTTCTTCATAATTTTTCATGTCGAGATGCTTGTCAAGCTGCTTTCCCTAAGTGAGGTTGAGTGTAACTTATATATACACCTTTCCTCATATCATTTAGGCTGATATGATTACTTGTAGTTAGGCCAACTTCTTCTAGCAGCTTCTTCCATCGTTGTAGGCCAACCTGAAGAGGATAAGTGACAAGGTCTTGGAGGATACTTTACATAGACAAGTTTGACCATATACAAAGTGTAACTTGACTTCATTAGATGAAAATGAATCTAACATTTTATGACTAGATGATAAATAATTCCTAAAGACTCTTAATGGGAGTCTTGACTCAAAATAAAAATCCCTTGCTCATGAAACCTATGAAGCAAGTCAAAATAATAATTTTCATTTTTCTTCTTTAAATCTCATTGCATAAAATATTCATTAGCTCATGCACATCTTGATCCCTTTGTTTCCGCAGCGTAGTCCATTGTATGTACTTGTCCTCATAGATACCCATAGGGTAATATTGTTCCTTGATGGCATCTCAAAAATAATTCCAAGTGGGTGCGGCTGAAAAAAGTGAGGATTCTCTCTCATCCCTCTTTTCACACTAGGTTTCCCACCAGTCCTTGACATGGGGGCGGCTTTGAGGATAGTACATTGTGCTATAACCAAGGAAACTGATGAAATCGACTGGAGGTCCACGTGGAATAGGCACATGGACACCAATATCAACCTGGATTAGAGTGTAAAACAAATAGAGTTTGTTTTCTTAGCATCCCATGGGCCACAGTTGTAGTAAACTCCTTATAGAATGTCTTCTCCTTTGTATTTTCATTATTTCCATTTCAAGAAAAAGAGAGTAGAGTAGTAGCATCTTCCAACTAGGTTTTTCTCCTAAAAGGGTTTTCCAGATCATATCTTCGTGTTCATTGCGATAGTTTTGTGTTTGTATTTCATTGTTCTCTATTTTTTTCATATTATCTAGCATATGGATAAACAACAAGACAATTAATAACAAAGATAGAATCTACAAGGAATTAAATTTTCATATTATAGATTTTGGTTTATGTTCACAAATATGTTCTAATGAACTATACAGTGGAATATCCACAGTTGTTTACAAATCAACGAGTTCTTGCACTTGAAATTTGAGCAAACTTATAAGAAGATAAGTCAAAAATATGATCAAAAATGTAGTTTTATCCATTTCCATTTTATTATTTTAATTATTATGTTGTTGTTTTCCTTATGAGGCCCATCCTAGGGCTCAAATTTATCCTAATAAATAGTTCTCATTTTCCATAGAAATTCATTAAAACATGGCTAATAATAACAAGACCATCACACATATATCACATGACAATAAAGTACTCATAGTAGACAAAAAAATCCATTACAATGAGCACAGATGTTTTAGCCTAGAAACAGATCTGTAAACTGTTGTGGATATTCTACTGGACAATTTGTCACAATAGATCTGATAATATTATATTCAAAATATGAGATTCTACACTATTACAGTTTTATTAAACTTTAAGTGTGTAGATTTAATTGTAAATAGTGCATGCCTCTGAATGGAAATTATGCAGAAAAATACAGAATGACAAAACAAGCTCACACACACACATAAGACACAAAATATGCTCTGGGAATCCCTTTCAGGAGAAAACCCAACTAGAAGATGAGGTCATTTCGCTCTCTTTCTCCGTATGGAATTATGGCTACAGGTACAAAGAAGTAAGGCATGTGGCTTGTAGGTTGCTATAGTGCACAAATCCTCCATGTGTGCTCTACCTCCTATCCCTATTGGCTATCTTTTCTCAGCTATGGAACAAAATGCTATCGAAAGAATGGAATGTCTCTTCTTCCTAGTGGCCTGGTTATAACACAGCCCGATGGCCTACTAGTCATTAAGTTTGACTACATCGACTCTTAACTAGAGTTACAATATAGACTCTTTCAGAGTATTTTACATCACAAGCACGTGGCTAGCCCCTTTTCCATGAATAATGGGGGTTGACATGGCATCCTCACATATTATTGGTGTGAAAACAGGAAGGCCAACTTTCAAGTGGCATAACTTTTTCATACATGCTCTGATTGACACGCTTCTTGCACTATTGGAAAGATATCTGTGTGTAGAACATTATGAAGATATGTTCAAATAAGTAAGCAAATTTTTACCCCCAAAAAACTTCATTTGATGCCTCAAAATGCTCCTGAAAGGTTTTAGAGCCTTGTTTCGCCAAACTGGGTCCCAACAGTAAAAATGGTCCCATTAGTTGATTCCTCCACTTTTTCCACTCATATTGCATCAAGATAGATGAAAAAAAATATATAATGATCCAATTTGGATCACACCTCCCCATTTTTTGAAGCTTTTAGTCCCCAAAATATTCTACTTAATGAGGTGAGTAAATGTTTCCTCCACCTCTCTAATGTACCATTTACCTTTACTTGGAAGTTGTCCCTTCAACCCAATCTACCAAATATCATACTACCCTTGTCTTGTATTTCTCAACCTCTTATACAAAACTGTATATTATGTCAACTTTTCTTGAACATTTGGTGTCGAATCCTCCACAAAAGGTAGGACCTATTCCTCTTCCTGATATAACATGCCTCGTAGAGTTTCAAATTCTCCACATTCACAACTGAGTAAATGCACATATATTATTATAAACTGAGTTGATAGGCATTACCACCCACCTTTTCCAGTATCTCAAAGGGACAACACCTCTGTTGGAAATACTAAGGGGGGGGGTGAACCAGTATTCCTTAGAAATTAGCACTTTTAAATCTTTTCAGAGCATTAGTTAATCTTCCATTATTATTAATGTTTATGCAATAATAACAATAAATAAAATAACACCGTAGGAACAATAATTTTAAGCAGAAAACCCCCTCCGGGTCAAAAACCACCAAACATTTTTCTAATAAATTCTTTAATATTGAACCCTAACTGAAATTAAAGCAACAACTTCCTAGAATTCTAGAAAAGCATTCTTCTCCAGCTCCCATTGGAAGGGCGCCCCAACGCCCTAGTTTCTTCAGTAATCAATTGAATGGATGCCTGATCCAGGTGGATGTTGGTGGCCACCCACCTATCCCATTTGGACCCCCGCAACTGTCTCTTTCAGTTTTTCAGTTTCCGTAATTGTAGCACAATTTACTATTTTTAGCAGTT
>APFE030820351.1:41206-96494 GCA_000404065.3 Pinus taeda | reverse complement strand
CGGTATTTTCCATTAATGAAATGAAGTATTATTTCCGCTGCATCTCTTTATTTATGGTTATCACATCTCGGTATTTATGGTTATCTCTGTAATCTATTGCGTTCCTGTTTAAATCTGGATCAATGCCCAAACAACCTAGATAGCCACAACTCACCATAGCACCACCCTGATACTCTGAAGTGTTCATAGGCCTCAACTTGTAGGCGACTTCGTACACCTCCCTAGCACCTCCCTACCACCCTATAATGACCGAAATAAGACAATATTGTGGATTCCCAAATGAGGGACAACAATCCACAAGACAATAAGATGTGCAATGATTTTTGTGTACTTGACCAAATACCCAATCACTCTATGACCTTCAACCCAACCATGACATCATCCCAACAATGACTCCTATACCTCCCAACGCTGCCTCTTTGGCTCCAGGAAAAATGACTCTTTCACAAATGACTCTTTTACAATATTTACAATGATGACTCTTTTACAAATGATTCTTTTACAACTTTACAATGATGACTCTTATATAAATGACCCTTTTACAACTTTACAATGATGACTCTTGGCCTTAACAATACTTCACGATATCTGGATGGTTGTCATGTCTTCAAGGATGTCTCGTTGCAATGCTTCCTTTGATTTGATACTTTTTCTCTTGAATTCTTGCTTTATGTTTTACTTGAATCTTCTTCTACCTGCATGCAAAATTCGTTGGTGAAACCAATCCCAAAACAAAACAAAATACCCAACAACTTACCTATGCCTACAAAACACATGTAAGTGCATAATAATGAATAAATACAAATTAAAATTACAATGCGTACCTGAAGTGTGCTTGTCACTTTTGTTGTTGACTTGTTGCAGCAGTAGACAAATAGTCCCACTCTTGATATAGGCATGGACTCTATGCAAGACTATACTAACCTAAATATGTATACAATAAAAATTGATGACAGACCCTAGACTTGTGATGGACAACATTCTAAGTACAACAACAGAGCCCATTCTATCAACTACGAAAAGACAAGTAACATGAACATACAACATAATATATATTTAGTAGATTTGGTGTAGCATCAAGAATATGTAGCATCAAATGTGTAGTATCAAGAATAGGACATCTGAAATTTGGCATCAAAACTAATTGTGACATATAGAGACATAGAGATATAACCAAGACCCTGTATATACTTATGTTGTCCTGCAAAAACATATGTCAGAGATGATACTCAAAATTAAAATGTGAACACTAATCATGCGTGCCTTGTTGTAGGATACTTACCCTTGACTGTTGATGTGTGGTCCTTACTGCAGTGATCCTTGAATGTGTGTTTTTTCTTGCTTTCTAGGAGCTTTATATTGAATCTATTGTATCTATGTAATTTGGATCTCCAAGGTCTGAAATTTCATCCTTTGGTAGCCCTCTGAGTCCTCTTTCCAACCCCATATATCTGATCAATATTGGATTCTTCAAGAAAGGTTATGCCCAATCTCCCATGATGCCCTGATTATAGACTAGTTCAGTAGAGAGAACCTGTATGAAGTGCCATGTGTCACTATTGCAACTTTTAGCCCTGAAAATGATACCCAACAAACTACAGTTTGTCCTCTTTCTGTCACTATTTATGATATTTGAATCAAATACTTAGAGAGAAATTTATTACTATTTTTCCAACGTCGCCTTTTTGACATGAAATTCAGGAGCCTACGAAAACCCTAACTTCCTCTATCATATCTCCGAAAATATAGAGAACCAAGATCTTAAATTATGTCACGAGTTTCATCAAGATTTTAGCTCAAATGGGTTTTAATTTTATATTCTTAAGCTTTGCAAAAAAAAAAAAATTATAGAGATAAATCCACGATGACCTGTTTGAAGCCACAAAATCCCTACTAGAGGAGGATATGAGGGTCACTATTTATATCAATGTCTTGACTTGAGAGGGTCCTCAACAAGTGAACGTTGGAGGTATTTTAGGAAAAAAAAACATTATTAATTACTGACTATTCAATGACCATGACCAATTATGGGTGCCATGCCACAACCCCATAGTGTTTTAGCCCACTAACTGGGGTTACTAACTTCAAACATGAATATCTCTCAAACTGTGAAGAATTACGTGGAATGCCATATATCAATAGAAACATCTTGATGAGTAGAATTCGTATAAAAGATCCTTGACTCATAATAGAGTAAGTTGTCAAGTCAAAATTCCCATGCAAGATTGGGGTAGCCCTTGGTGTTGCTTGGGTTGACATCAATGACAACCACTAATCAACAATATCCCTCTTTGGCATTGATGGCAACACAAGTACTCCCCCTATGATAATGACACCTCTTCCGACTTCCTTCTCTCCCCCTTTGTCATCAATGGCAAAGGGTAAATCCCCCTAACAAACTATCATCCTATGCACTTGGACACACCTCCACTCACCCTTTATACTTAGTTATATAAGAGAAATATTATAATGATAACTTGGGAGAATCCCAAGCTTTTGGAGAAGATACTCAAATGCTTTACGATGTAATGGTTTGTTAAAGATGTCAGCAATTTTTTCCTTTGTGCCAACATATTCAAGCTTGATATTATTTTTGGCGACTTTCTCTCTAATGAAATGATATTTGATCGGAATGTGCTTTGTTTTGGAATGCATGATGGGATTTTTGGAGATATTGATGGCACTAGTATTATCGCAGAATATGGAATAGGCTTATTAAACTTAACATGAAGATCTTGCAAGGTTTGTTTCATCCAAAGAACTTGAGTACAACTAGATGTTTTCATGATGTATTTTGCTTCCGCTATGGATAACGAGATTGAATATTGTTTTTTACTTAACCATGAGACAAGGCAACCATCTAGATAGAACACTGCTCAACTAGTACTCTTACGATCATCAACACTTCCTGCCCAATCTTCATCTGTATAAGCTTGGATAACCAGATCATTTCCTTTAGGATACCATAAACCATATTCCATTGTACCCTTAAGGTATCAAAGAATTCTTTTGATGCCAATAATATGATATTATTTTGGTGCTCTTGGAATCATACTACTTTTCCAATTGCCTACATCACATCTAGCAAGGAGAATGTCACATATAGGAGACTACCAATCATAGATCTATACAACCTTTGGTCCACATCCGTTGATGAATCTTCTTGTAACCTGTTACCATGTGAGTAAGGATAGGCTTGCAATCTTCCATATTGAATTTCTTGAGCATTTCCTTGATGTACTTGATTTGATATATGAATATTCCTTTATCTTGCTGAGATATCTCAATAATTGTTAGATTGTCTTGATCCACTTTCACATAGAAATTTCTTTTCAAATCTTTCTTTCTTGAACCTATAATAATTCAACTATTCTTCTCTGCCTGAAATGTAATGAAATTTCCATCTTGTTAAAACTACATGTCTTTCAATTGTAGACTTGTGTCATATATTGTTGCATAGACTCCTCATCTTCAAATTTCTAGGAGTCGATAAGTTCAATTGTTCAGAGTAGTGTGTCATTTAATGGACCATCTTGACTCAATTCATTAACCGAAGCATCTATTTATTCCTCACAATCTGCTACAAATTGTGAAAGCATAATTTTTGGGACCTTATTACCTTCTTGATTTTCTTGCTCATCTTGTACTTGTTCATCATGTACCTATCTTCCTTTCCAAACCTTCTTATTCTCGTCGTGAAGATTTTCATTCATGTGTCCATAGTTATGAAATTTGTAACATTCGATGTTATTCATAAAAGATTATGTTTGGTGTCTATCTCATGATCCTACAAATTTTCTTCTAGGGTTTTTCCAATAATAGTTGTACCTGTTTGGAACTTCACAATCCCTAGCCATATGTCCAAAATTGTTACATTTGTAACATTCAACATCATCTCACAAATGATAAAATTTGTTGATATTATGCTGAGTTCTGGAATATCCAGTTCTGAATGATCTCCTCGAATTATTTTCATTCCAAACATACATGCGACATTCTGCATCTCTATGTCCAAAAATTCCACATGAATAACAATGACCATAAAAGATAGGTTGGTACCTAAGAGGAAATATTCTTCGAGGAATTTTCTTCCAAGGTTCTTCATGCGAGTCTTGATCTCTTGATTTAGCTGAGAGATCTATGTGCTTAGTAGATTTTGCATATCCATATTCTTTAATTGTCATAGAAGGACTCAACTTCTTTTCGAATTTTTATTTGTAACCAAGACCAGTCTTGTCACTGTATGATCATTGGTTGTTGATGATTTCGTCCCAAGTATTTGAACTATTTGCGTAGTTTTGAAAAGTTTTTCCACTTTTTACTTCCTTTCATAGAGAAACTATTTTAGCTTCCAATGCTTCTCTTTCCTTATTGTTTTCCTTTAATGCTTTCCTAAGAGATTCTTCAATTCGCTTGTATTCTTCAACCTTGATTTTAAGGTTGAGGACTTGTTCTCTTTCTGTCTTCAATTCATCTTCAAGAGTGTTGACATGATTCTTCTTGGCTTTGAGCTCTTTGATAACCCTAATCACTTTTTTTTGAAATTCAACCTCAGTCATTTCTTCTTCTTCGTCTCCTTCTTCATTAGGTGCCTCTTGCTTATTATGCTTAGCCATAAATAATACTCTTCTATTGAATTTTTCTTCATTATCATTGTCTTATTTGGATGAGGAACTATCTTCTTTGGTGAAGAAAAAAAAATTAAACCATTTCTTCTTGCCTTGCTTGTTGAACTTCCTAGGACCTTTCTTTTGATTCGTAACAACCTCATTTTTATGAAGACATTTGGCTACAAAATGCCCAACCTCACCATAGTTAAAACATATTAATGGAAGTTTACCTTTGAATTTTCCCGTACCTGTTCTCATTTTCCACATGAAGTAGGTGAATTCTTTATCTAAGAGTTCTTCTTTCCCTTCTTCCTTTTCTTCATCCTTACAACTGCAAGTTTTTTCTTTCTGAGTCTATTTGTCCTTACCATTCTTCTTGGATGCAGAAAATGATGTATCTAAGTGAGATGTGCCATCATCTTCTTCAATCATCATTCCATATGCCATAATAATTCCATGCAATTCATCTATGTTGTGATTGGTCATATTCAATCTATCTTCCAAGACAGATACCTTAGGGCTAAATATTGCTCACAAGGTTCTGAGGATCTTTCAAACAACAATTTTTGTTTCCATAGGTTCTCCCAAAACTTCCAATCTATTTGTTGTTTCATCAACACGATGAAAGTATGCAGAAATATCTTCATCTTCCCTCATTTTGAGTTGCTCAAATTTTTCCCTAAAAATTTGAAGCTTTGCTTCTTTCACCTTTGTGTCACCTGCATATATATTTTCAAGTTTTCCCCATACCTCTTTAGCAATTTTTCAACTCAATACCTTAAGATAAATAGATTTGATAAGCCCACTGATAATAAGATCTTTATCCTTTGCATCATATACCATATTTTTCTTACCTTGTTCATCATGGGTTGGTGTGAAGCCTTTGTCAACAATTTCGCATACTTCGTATCCTTGTGCCAACAAATGAACCTGCATTCTTCCACTCCAAAGTGCATAGTTATTTCCATTGAACAAAGGAAATCTATTCTTGTTATACTCCAAGATCTCTTTCTAGTTGTTATACTTCTATTAAAGGAACCAAGCTCTGATACCAATTGTTGGAAATATTGGGGGGGTGAATCAATGTTCCTTAGCAATTGGTATCAGAGCATTAGTTAATCTTCAATTATTATTAATCTTTATGCAATAATAACAGTAAATAAAATAACACAGTAGGCACAAGAATTTTAGGGGGAAAACCCCCTCCGGGTCAAAAACCACCAAACTCTTTTCTAATAAATTCTTTCATCTTCAGCCCCAACTAAAATGAAAGAAACAACTTCCTAGAATTCTAGAAAAGCACTCTTCTCCAACTCCCACTGGAAGGATGCCCCAATGCCCTGGTTTCTTCAGTAATCAACTGAATCGATGCCCCAACACCCTAGAGAGACACAACTCTCCCTAGAAACATTTGGTCTTCATCCTTTGATGAGTCTTCTAAGGGTAGATCCCCCAGCTAGATCAATATTGGATTCTTCAAGAAAGAGTTATGCCCAATCTCCTACGATGATCTGATTATAGACTGTTTAGTAAAGAGAAATTGTACGAAGTGCCACATGTCATTGTTGCGACCTTCAGCCTTGAAAATGATATCCAACAAATTAAATTTCGTCCTCTTTCTATCACTATTTATGAAATTTGAATCCAATTCTCAGAGAGAAAGTTATGACGATTTTCCCAACGTCATCTGTTTGACATGGAATTTGAAAGCTTGCAAAAACCCTAACTTCCTCAAATCATATCTCCGAAAATATAGCGAACCAAGATCTGAAATTCGGTCAAGAGGTTCATCAATATTCGGCTCAAATGTATTTTAATTCCAGCTTCAGAATCTTTGTAGAATAAATGCTATAGAGAAAATTCCACGATGACTTGTTTGAAGCCACAAAATCCCTACTAGAGGAGGATATGAGGGTCACTATTTATATGAATGTCTTGAGTTGAAAGGGTCCTCAACAAGTGAGTGTTGCAGGGATTTTATGAGAAAAAAAAAACATTATTAATAAGGGTGGTGGGGTGTTGCTAGGGTGAGTTGTGGCTCACTAGGGTGTTGGGGCATCCATTCAGTTGATTACTGAAGAAACCAGGGTGTTGGGGCATCCTTCCAGTGGGAGTTGGAGAAGAATTCTTTTCTAGAATTCTAGAAAGTTGTTGCTTTCATTTCAGTTGGAGCTGAAGATTAAAGAATTTATTAGAAAAGTGTTCGATGATTTTTTACCTCGAGGGGGTTTTCCACATAAAATTATTGTGCCTACTGTGTTCTTTTATTTACAGTTATTACTGCATAAATTTTCATAATAATTGAAGATTAACTAATGTTATGAAAAGATTTAAAAATCTTAATTGCTAAGGAATATTTATTCACCCCCCCCCCCAAGTATTTCCAACAACCTCAAATAATTTATTTTCTTACCGGGACCTTGTGGCCTCTCCTTGTTCAGTTGTAACCATACTCTGTCTGCCACCTTGAATGATTGATCCTTTCTGTGTTGATCATTGATGGCCTTATACTTCTCTTGTGACTTCTGCAGTGTTTCTTATACATGTAGATGGATTTTCATGATATTCTCTATAAAATTTTCAACCCTCAAAGCATCTCTTGTAAGATCTTCCCTCACTCCTCCTTGCTACCCATACACAATATCCAATGGTGAAGGTAGAAAATACCCCAAACAAGTTTCAAATGGGGACTTTCCTGTGTAAGTGTGGACTACTCTATTGTAAGAATGCTATATATAAACTGGATTTTCATCCCAGGCCTTCGGATGTTTCTAGTTGTATCCCCTTAGAATCTGGCCAAAATCTCGATGACTACTTTTGTATGCCCATCCGTCTATGGAAGGAATTTTGTAGATCTCTTCAACTTCATGACAATCTTCTCCCACAATGTAGTCCAGAATTCACTAAGAAATCTTGTATCCACGTCTGAAAGGATGCTCCTTGGTATCCCAAAGTGCACCCAGACCTGTCCAAAGAACAATTTTGTTGCTTCTTTCCCACTGATGGTCTTTTTACAGGGCATCAAAACATACAACTTGTTGAACTTGTCAACTACCATGAACAGGTAGTCATGTCCCTTCCTGGTTGTTGGTAAACCTCCCAAAAATTCCATGGAAATGCTTTCCTGAGTTCAAGTAAATACAGTTAAGGGATGATATATACCATGTTTCCTATTGCTAGTCTTTCTGATACAACAAAGCATGCATCCTCTTATGAACCTATCTACTTTCTCTTGCATCTTGGGCCAATAAACATACCTCTGCAAGTTAGCCACGATTTTCCCTACACCAAAGTGCCTTGTAACCTTGGAGATGTGAGGCTTTCTAATCATCTACAATCACTCACCTTTAGGAACACATAGCTTATACATCCTATAGAGTAACCCATCCTGGATATGGTAGTCAATGGTGTTTTCACCATGGTGCATATGACTCTGACTTTGCAACTACTGATACACCTCCTTATAGTCCTCATCTTTTGAATATGCCTCTATGCATCATAGGTGAATGGCTCCATGTGCATAAGAGTCCCCAAAGTTGTAATATTTGGTGTGGGTGGCCTTGAAATCATGTCGTCCAACTTATTTGTGGTGCCCTTCTTATACTTGATCACCAAATGAAATTGTTGTTAAAACCCCATCCACTTGTAATGGTTGGTCTTTTGTAGCTTAATTTGGGCCTACAAGTACTGTAACAGCTGGTGATATATGTGGATTATTGTCTCCTTTCCTGTCAGATAGTGTTTCCATTTCTTCATAGCTTGTACCATGGCATAGAGCTCCTTGTCATAGGTAGAGTAGTTAAGAACTTCCCCATACTCCAGAATGGTAGTATACAGGCCTTCCTCCCTGCATCAAAACAGCTCCCATGACACACCCACTTGTATATGTCTCCACTTCAAAGGCTCGTTGAAAGTTTGGTAATGCAAAAACTAGTGCTTGACTGATCTTCTTCTTTAGCTTCTTGAAAGATTTCTATTGATTTTTTCCCCACAGGAAACTCTTACCACTTGTTGTTATGGCGTGGAGAGGTGCTACTACCACTAAAAATGAGGTTATGAATTTCCTTAGGTACTATGTTGCCCCAATGAAACTCCTAATCTGAGAAACATTAGTCAGCACTGGCCATTTCATGATGGCCTCCATCTTGGAAGGATTTTTCTTCAATTTTCCTCCACCGATCACATACCCCAAATACACCAAAGATTGTTGTGTGAACTCACACTTCTTGATATTTGCTAGTAGTTGGTTTTCTTTCAATGCTTCCAGCACCTACGTCAAATGTGAAATATGCTCTTCCCAAGTAGCACTATATACCATTATATCATACAAATGGACAATAACAAATGAATCTATAAAATGGCATAGTACTTCATTCATTAATCTCATAAATGTAGTTGGTGCATTATATAGTCCACATGGCATAACTAACCACTCATACAAACCTTTCTTGGTTTTTAAGGTGGTCTTCCATGTATCCTCTTCTTTGACTTGAACCTGGTGATATCCAGACTTCAAGTCCAACTTGGTGAATTACTTTCCTTGTTGCAATTGATCTATCAGATAGTATATCCTGGGCAGGGGGTATTTGTTCTTGAGTGTGATTTTATTCAATGCCCTATAATATATACACATCTGCCAAGTCTCATCCTTATTTGGCATAATTATGATGGGTGACCCACATGGTGATGTACTTAGTCGAATGACACCCTTTTCCAGTAGTTGTTGCAATTGTTTCTTCACCTCACTTTCTTTTATAACAAACTTCCTGTACAACCTAATATTTGGCAATGGGGATTCTAGCAAGAGATGGATATCATGTTCCACTTCTCTCTTAGGTGGTAACCCTTTGGGCCTCATAACACATACATGTATGCCTATAACAACTCATCCTATTGTTTCTTTTGTTTCTTATTGCACCCCTCTAGGGATTCCTTACCTATTATTAACTCTTATTTAGGCTGAATTTCTTTTAGAAACAATAAAACATACTTCTTGTTGTAACTGATCAATTTCTTGGCGTGTTTGGCACTTACTAGTGAAATTTTCAACTTTTCCTTTTGCATGTTGATGATGAACGATTTTCTATCCTTGATGAGTCAGAATTATTTCATTCTCCTCATGAATATTTCATCGCACATTTACATATATGGAATCCTAAACACGACTCCACATATATTAAGGGGGACCGCATCTAGATCTACTTCATTAATAAAATCAGCATTGATAGCAAATCTAATTTTACATTGTTTTTTTACCTTCATCTCTACATCCTTATTTACCCATCCTGGTGTATATGGGTTTGGATGATCATGAACTTCTAGCCCTAAATTCTTTACCATCTCCATTGCAATGAGATTCGCCTACGATCTCGAGTCAAAGAGAGCATCAATATTTGTCTTCTTGACCCATATCTTCTTATCCACTTCTTATTTTATTTCAACTTGGTTGCTCAAATCTATAGCCATGATATTCTTCTTCTTATTATCTTTCTTCTTGTTCTTTGGGTTTATCTCTAGAAGCAACTTCAAGCACTTCTGCTTTGTAGTGGTTGCAGTGGTTGCTAGGATATTTTCACTAGCATACTGTGGCTTCCATATTTTCTCTTTTCCCCCTTTTTTCTTCTTCTTCCCTTCCTTAGAATCTTCATGTTTCTCCTTCTCCTTCGATCCACTTGATTGCGCTCTTACAGGCCTATGTTCTCCAAATATTGTGCCTATACACAAGCCTCGTCCACCGATTTGGACTTGAACAACATCACTTGTTCATGCAGATGGCAGTGAAGACCCCCCAAATACTTGAGGACTACATATGGGATATTTTGAGAAATAGCCAACATTATAGCCATCTTTTTTTAATTTTGTGGTGTAATTTTGCATGCTTTTGCCTAAAGTAATGCCACCAGATCCATTGGTCCTCCACCTACCTAATGGGATTAAACTATGACTTAATGAGGGTTTTTAAATCCTCCCACTTAGTCACTGGAGGTTCTCCCTCCAACCTTGGTGTTTCTGTATGGCTCTCCCACCAAGTCAGTGCATGGCCCTCTAATTCCAGTCATGTGAATGAGATTCTTTCCCTTCCTCGCTCTGATGGACGTTGAAATAAACTTCCAATTGTTGTAACCAGTGATTCAACTTTAGAGCATTGATCTCATTGTGATATGTCTTGATATCAACTTTTACTTCCATTTTAAATAGGGACTATGATTGGTTCACAGCACTCGAACTGGGTTGGTCTTTTTCGAGTTCTTTCTTCTATTGGTTCTTCGTTTCTCCCCAATATTATGATCCTCGTTCTGATTTTTCCTCTACATTTGAACCCCCATATTCTCCAAATATCCCCAACTTGTTATTCAAGACTACCATGAGGAGATTTACATTGTGGTTGATATATGCAACTTATTGTTTCAGTTGTGTAAACATCACCTCTACAGGATCAAGAGGTTTTTTTATAGATTCATCGGCCATGATTAAGTTTTTATGATATTTGTCCTCACCGATCTAGATCCATGCAATATCCACAAAATACCCAAATAAATCAGCTTTGATACCAAATGATCGCTAAACTGTGGTGGATATTCCACTGGATAGTTCATCACAACATATCTAATAATATTATATTAAAATTTTGAGATTTTACGCTATTACAGTTTTATTAAACTTTAAGATTTGTAGATTTACCTGTAATTAGTGCATGCATATGAATGGAAAATATGCGAGACAACAAAGAATAACAAAAAAATATCACACACACACACACACACACACACATAAGACACAAAATATGCTCTGGGAAACCCTTTCGGGAGAAATCCCAGCTAGAAGGTGAGGTGATTCGCTCTCTTTGTCCATATGGAATTATCGCTATAGGTACAAATAAATAAGCTCTGTGGCGTGTAGGCTACTACAGTGCACAAATAATCCATGTTTTATCTACCTCCTATCCCTCTTGGTTATGTTTTCTCATCTATGGGACAAAGTTCTCTCAAAAGAATGGAATGCCTCTTCCTCCTAATGGCCTGATCATAACATAGCCCAATAGCCTACTAGTGGTTAAGCTTGACTACATCAACTCTTAACTAGAGTTAGAATATAGACTCTTATAGAATATTTTACATCACAAGCATGTGGCTAGCCCCTTTTCCATGAATAATGGGGGCTGACGCGACATTCTCCTGAATTATAGGTGTGAAAACAGAAAGTTCAACTTCTAAGTGGCATAACTTTTGCATACAGACTCTGATTGACATGCTTCTTATGTCACTGGAAATATCTATGTGTAGAACAGCATGGAAAGGCATTGTGAAAAAACAACAAAGTTTTACCCCCAAAAAACATCATTTGATGCCTCAAAATGCTCCCAAAAGGTTTCAGACCTCGTTTTGCCAAACTGGGTCCCGCCAGTAAAAACAGTCTCATGAGTTGATTCCTCCACTTTTTCCACTTTGAATGCATCGAGATGGTTGAAAAATAATTTAGTGATCTAATCCAGATCAGAAACACAAATGGTAAAATTAATATTTAATTTTTTAGCTTTCATTTCAATAATCTTGTGTTACAATGCAATTCATGTCTCTATGAACATTCAACCGTTCACAGAGACCCTCCTTTAAATTCACTCTTCCTAGCTGAAAGATACTTTAAGAATCAAGTTACAAGATGATATAAGACAGTAAGGGAATAATAAAAAGGCCAAGAAATTGAACTTTCATTTATGCTCCTCTCTCTCTATTTTCCTCTCCTATTTCCATTTTTCTACTTTATTCAATTTGTTGTTTTTCATCTCTTTTGTCTCATTTATTTTTACATTTGCATTGTATTTTATTTTTTTCCTACCCTCATTAATTGGAAAATTGTAATTAGCTACTGATTCTTGCAACCATTATCTTGTATTAGAATCCATTTCAAAAAAACATTTGTCTAGAAAATGCAAAAAACTTACCCAAATCAAATCATTACATAGAGGAAGACAAGGGAAAATGTGGAGATCAAGATGCATCTAGAGAATAACAACAAAGACAAAGGAACAAAGTTTAATGAAACCCAAAGTCCTTTAATACTTATAAATTAATGTAATAACGATAATAATAGCTTAAGAAAACATGAATAATAAACATTCCACACATGGAACGGAGAAAATATTCATGGATTGATTAGGATATAAATTTTAATGAATAGTTAGTCTCTTCATAATCATGATCTCAAGGAAGGGATTGAAATGTCAAGAAAAAATACAAATGTCAATACATATTTAGTGTTTCTAACTACACTTTTCATAAAATATGCTTTACAATAAATCACGGGGTTGCAAACAAGACATATTGATGTAGAAGATGGACATTATGTATCTTGATGATGTAATGTTGGTTGATAACTTGATTGTAGCTAAAGAAACTTTTTCAATAGAGGAAGTAGATGACAATATTAATAGAATGAAGGTTACTATTCATGCATGAAGGAGAAAAACATAACAACAAGGAATATAGAATGACAATAGTAGTCATTTTAAACTTAGATAAATAATCTTCAATATAATAGAAATCATTAGAACTTAAAGTCGTGATCTTATTTTCAAGTTGATGAGATCTAATCACATTAAGTTCACCAAATGTTTTTAAATACCTTTCCCGAGTTTCATCCAAGTCATCAATTGCTTATATAAAATCATAAATTAGGATAAATGGACATTTAAATTAGTCCATGTGCTCCTTGATTCTTATTATCACATTTAGCTTTCTTATATGCTTCAGTGAGGGATTTTTATTTTCCCAAGGTAATATGATATTATCCTTTACTTTTTAATACAACATCCATGTTGGATTTCCATGAGAAGTAGTTGGTATTGGTAAAAAAAATTCACTTGAAGTAGCCATATTAAAATATAGAAATAATATGGACTCAAAAGATGAAAATGAATGTATGGAAGGAAAACTCTCAAAAAATAGGTCATTTGAAAATAAATGGAACTGAAAGCAAACTTTCGATGTGAAAGTTATGCTCATTTTAAAAAATGAATTAATGGTAAAAAGGAGCCATTTGGGAGGAACAAGTTGGTCAATATAGTGGTAGTTTCTGCTTAGAAATATGAAAAAAAAATGTTTCCCTCTCTAGCTTTACCAATAAGCTCACTTTTACAAATAAATTACTGTATTAAATGACCTACTTTTATTTACAACGAAATTACTTTGTAAATGAGAGTTTCATACAAAAGATAATAAAATGGAAAAATACTAAAGTTATTTTACATTAATTCACTTTTATAATATAAGTGTAATACATTTTACAATAAACTTATGAAATAACTTAAGTTTGCATGAACTTTTTCAAAAGTAACTTAAAAAATAAACTTGAATCAAGACCTCTTACTAAATAAATTAACTTTGAACCATGTGAGGTAGTGCAAAACACATAACAATACTAGCAAAAGATTGGTTTTCCTCAGTAAGACACATAATAGTACTAATGAAAGAGGATGTTGTTGTTATTTTTTTGTCTTGAAGTGCATGCTTGCCAAAAATAAAATCTCATCCAAAAACAAAAAACAATTAGAAATGAAAATTTCAAAACTCAACAATAATCATAATTAGATCTCAATTAGCTTACACAAAAAATATATTTTATCTCTTGTTGAATTTTCTACAAGATGTGTAGTAGAAACCAATCATCTAATCTGATAATTACTACCTAATAATCAAATCTTCATACATTTTATCTTATGCCATTGATATTATTGAGCAATTATACACAGAAGATTTCAATAGTAATGCAATGAAAACAATAAGATCATAAAGAGACAATTGTGTACAATAAAGACAACAAATTTTCCCAGGGAAACCCAAACTTGGGAGAAAACCTAGTAACTTTTCTTCTATGACATATTATCCTTCAGCAAGGTTTACAATTCCAAATTGTCTAGAAATTTATGCCAAAATCCAAGTCCAGATACCAGTCAAACCTGGTCAATTTTCAGCAATCCAATGTTGGTCAATCCAGCCTAAAATACAAAAGTCAACACTAGTCAACATTCAAAATTTCAACCTGCGATCAAGGGCGGTCCTACTATCAATTTGGCCTGCAGTCAAAGGCGTGTGGTTAGATTTATACTGTGGTCAAATCTAGTCAATGGTCAAACTTAGTCAAATAATATTTCGGTCAACTTCAATTAACTCAGCCTCTATCTGCTTCCACATGCATCTACTAAGAAGAGATATGGTGTATGATGAATTGAATGTCAAAGTGGAGTAGCATATCGTGTATTTATATAGGTAAAATGAGTTTTAATTTTACCAAAGGACACACCCTTTCATGGTGGGACCAACTTGACTCCTTGAGCTTACATGGTGCCCAAAATAAAATTTATTTTATTTTAAATTCCATAATTCTTTTAGGCCATCTTAGGAGGCCTCTTGGAATGTGGGAATACATCTTGATGCTACACAAAAATTAGCACTCCCTCTTAATGAGGGAGGTATTCTCCTTTGTTGCAACAAATTTCCCCTTAGCTGAATTTTTTCCTCCATAAGAAAATTTCATGAGCTTACTATGTTGATGCATGTCTATAAATCACTCCATCCTGGAGTAGGAAATGAGATTATCCATGGAATTTTACCTCTGGTCAAAAGCCTTTATGGCTCCTTAGATAAATGTATCAATCTCCTCTGGTCAAAATCCTTTATGACCCAATCAAGTCCTTTTAGTTTCTCAAGAGAGAATGTTCCCTTCGACCATTCACCCTCATCCAATGTCCTTTATGGATTCTCAAGTGAATTACATCTATCTCCTCTAGTCAAAGTTATTTATGACCCAGCCAAGTCCTTCTATATTCTCAGAAGAAGATTTGCCCAATCCTATAATTTCCTTGGACCATTCACCTTTGGTTAAATTCCTTTATGACCCAACCAAGTCCTTCTGTCTTCTCAAGTGAATATATCCATCTTCCCTAGTCAAATTCCTTTATGACCTAGCCAAATTCCTTTATGGATTCAAGATGTGGTCTTCCTAATCATGCAAAGACATCAATCCTCCCTCTCAATAAGGGATACATTTCGCATCACACCAAGCTTATCTTTGAAGTATACAAAATTTGATGTAGACAAAGAGTTGGTGATAATGTCAGTAATCTTTCCGTCTGTGGATATGTATTATAGGTCCATTTCTCCTCTTTGAACCATGACTTAGAGGAAGTGATATTTGATATCTTCCTACTCAAAAAGACTTTTGTTGATGCACATCAATGGTTAAAAGTTTTCCCAAGCCATTCAGGGTGTCTTCCTATCCTCAGCTCCATTTATATGAGTGTTGCAGGACTTGTTCATCATGAACCTTTACGAAATCGAAAGGAAATAAAGTCCTATCCTCTTTATCTCATAACATTTTTGTTCATTTTATCTCCTGGTCCTATTTTTGTAAATGTGGAATGGACTCTCTTGTTGATTCCCCATAATTCTAAATGCATAAGGAAAGAATAAGAATTCTATTCCTAATTCAAAGAATACTAGACTACATTATCTTTTCAAAGGAGAAGGTTCTTATTGTTTAAAGGAGAGATATATGCAAAATTTTGTTACCAAAATGATATAAGAAAAAGGAAGGATTATTTCTTTCCTTAAGCCCTCAAAAATTTTGGTGTTATATATCATGAGATCATATGCAAATCCAATACATAAACAAGCATGCAATTCAAGCTCCTTCCAAAGGACATTATCATTTTAGAGGAAATACGGTGCCAACTATAACAATCACCCATGTTGCATGTGGGATATGTATGTTTATTTTTACAAAAATAAAAATGTTTCATAATGCATATAAATAACATATGGATGAAGACTTGGTAGGTATATGGTCAATGAGGAGCTTGATTCTGAGACAGTTGAAAGGCTACCAGCAAGAAATTGAAAATGATACTTTATTTTCAGATGAAGAGGTATCCTAATCCACTCTTCATAATATCAACCTTGAGGTATGAAGTGAATATTTTGTGGTAATTGCTGGCACAACTAGATCTGCGAACTCCTCTTTACTGCCATTCATTTTTGGGGAAATGCCAAAACTCTCTGTCATGATAAAGGCTAATGTGGTTGTGCACATAAGAAATACTACATCATACATACAAAATATATATTTCTATGAAAATAATTATTAATTAGATTTAATGGATGCATTGATATTAAAGAAGCACTCGCACCATATTGGTCCCAAAAAATATATAAAAATGATTTATTTTATTGCAACATGGGAATATTACTTACGTTGGTAAAAAATTAAAATTAAGAGAAATTAAACAAAGCAACTCAATAATTCTGATTCGAACCATCAAGTG
The DNA here is from genome assembly GCA_000404065.3 of Pinus taeda. NCBI lineage: Eukaryota > Viridiplantae > Streptophyta > Pinopsida > Pinales > Pinaceae > Pinus > Pinus taeda. The sequence goes on along the minus strand of APFE030820351.1, from coordinate 79,565 downwards.
GACCCAGAAGATTACAGAATAATATATTATATCATATTAGATATGTGTCTATGGAAGAATATGATGAAGGATGCTAAGTATGTTAAAGGAGAAGCACTTTGGGCCAACAATACTGTCGAGTTCATGCATAAGACTAAAAATGCATAAATCCACATCCAGTAATTAGAAGACATATTTAAATAAAATAAATACGTATTTTATTTTGAAATAATAAGCGCATGTAGATGCAATAGTAAAGAAATTAAAATGTGTGAAGGGAACGTTGTATCTATCCACTAGTGAGATAGTTTCCCAAGAAGTTAAAATGAGATGCAAAAGTAAAGAAATTAAAATGTGTGAGGGCATGTTGTATCTATCTAGTAGTGGGACAATAACCAGAGGAGTTAAAATGGTTTAACTGCTCGAGGCCATCCATCCGTTAATCAAATTTCTCAAGGAGAATTCAAGTCATTCATTAATATGAAGAGAGCTATAAAAGAAAGCAGATAATTCAAAGAAAAGGATTCCCTCTCTTGCATACCCAGATGTTGGCCATTTTTTAGTGAGGGCATGGCCAATAGAAAGGTTTCTTTCTTTTTATTCATAGTTTCCTCTTCGTGCAAGACACTTATGCATGTATGATGTCATTGTCAACTTGCAGGTTTCCTCTTTGTGTTGCCAGGAATGTGACTGTAGGGCTCCATTGGTTTATATCCAGACAAAGGTTAAGATAATTCATTACATTTCTTTCATTATTTTACCATTAAAGTTGGTATTGACCTAGTGATTGTTATGCAAAATGTCATCTTCTTGCTCATTGTTGACAAGTTTCAAACGATTGTGCATCACATTCCCATTTCCATGCATATCCCACCCTACAAAAGTGTACTTGGATGAGAAAATGCAATATATATATATGGTAAAACCTCCCTTCAATGGTTTTTGGAATTTTGGTTTATGTTTCCAAATATTTTTTAAATTCCACTTTTATTACTTAGATTTTACTTTTGTTTTCCCTTTGTATAAATGTGTTTCGTTTCTTTTTATAGTTGTAAAATTTGTAACTTATATTTGTTTCATTTTAATGTTATGTAAATTCTACTTATATTTTACTTAGTTTTATTGTTTTTGCACTAACCCTAACTTTTGTAAATAATGTATTGATCTTAATATTAACTTTTAGTTTGTCTAATATTTTCTTTTGTTTCTTTTATTTTGCATTCATACTTCTTTTAAATTTATTTGTCTTTGTACATAATTTGTGTTGATTTAAGTTTAACAAAAAAAATGGCTACAATATGTTTAATGTTTAATGGTTGTCAAAAGAAATCTTATTCAGTGAATGTTTAATTTCATATCATATACAATTGATTAAGATTTCTAATTTCATAACATAAATACATATGCAACAATTAAATTACAAAACAAAAGAGTCAATTACACAAGTTGTATATGTGATTTAATGGTAAAGTCATTTTCCATGCAACTTGAAGGTCGCAATTTCAAACCTTGTTAAGGTCAACCAATGTTTTGTTTAAATGTTGTTAATGAAATCTTATTCAATATATTCTAATCACCTATTTGTTTATGATTGATTAAGGTTTCATTTTCATAATATAAATATTCCATGCAACTATTAAACCATAAAAAAAAACTAACATTTAAAGGTGTCTTCGCTCATTTAAATAATCATTTTTGTGTTAGAATATTTGATTCATTAATAGGAAGGCTATTATCTACTTAGTTTTTCTTATATAAATGATATTGTAGTCAAACTATTTTATTTTTTAATTCATAAAGTAAATGCAGTTGAGGCTCTACAATACTCTAGGGCCAAAACTCTATAGTCCTGATTAGTTTTTTCCTTTTGTATCTAACTTAGTGTTTAGGGTTAGTATAGTTGTTTAATTTTTCCTTCATCCATCAAGGTTCTTAAGTGTAGGACTCTTCCTCGTCAACTGCAACTCCTTGACCAGAGAGAAGGTTGAGTTGTGCCACTATGGGCATGGACTCAACTCTAACTCGAGTGGCTATACATTGTGGGATATTGTTCATGTTAATCATCAACCATCGAGAAGTTCAAGATGTTGATGTAGTGTTGGAGTGACACACTTTCATTCCAAAAAAATCAACATATTTTTGGTGACCATACTCGGGAACGTTTAGTTTCACTCTCTTTTTTTTTCATTGTAGCTTGTTATAGTTAAGTATGGTTGTCAATAACTGCTTTATGCCTTTTCTTGGCATGCTAACCACTTCCTTTTCCAACCTTAACAAGATAATTTACCCACATGAAATCTTTACCTGGGAGGAGGACAAGAACTTGTGTCCTTGGTTTACACCTTCACCTTTAAAAATTACACATCCGATCAACCATATTTTGCACAAATTCAAACAACATCTACCTTTTTTCTATGGTGACAGGAAAGTTATTGTAAAATATAATTTTTATGCATTCTCAAATGCATGCATGATCCTCAAGGTCAATGAAAATGACATTTTTATGTTTTCGAACTCCTTTCGAAGACGCGTTGCTTCCTTGTTTGTTGACTTTCCTAACGAATGTTTTTCTACCTAGAATGAACTTACCTACTGGTTTACCTAGACCTTCGATATGTCAGATATTCCTTATGATTACCTTAAAAACTTTAACCAACTTTTCATGGAAAAGGGTGAAATAATTCACACTTCAATCTCTAATTTGTTAAGATTTACAAGCTCGCCCCTGAATCTATTCAACCTACCAACCTAGCTGCTTATCTGCATTATTATAATCTCATACCTCCTATTTACATACTCAGCCAGAGCAAAGGTACATTCAAATCATTGATCAATCATTGGTCACTTGTATTGATTTCGAAGAGAAAACCTATAGGATTGGTTTCTCCCTTAATCTTAATGATGTGTATCCCGATCCTTCTTCTCTAAGGCTTACCTTTCAAGTTTTACTGGAACGAGGTTTTTAGCTAGTATCTACCTAGACCTTTCAATGAACCCTTTATTTTGAAACCTAACTATGAATCTTATGTCATTTGTGATCAATAGTGTGCACTGAATGACAATCACCATTGTAACATCATGCACAATCATCATTTTGTTTTTCCAAACTTAGATGATTTTACATTTGAGGGTGATCAAAGTCCACCTCCATGTTGTGATTCCCTTGTCACGTCTCACACATTTTCATGTAATGATATTAAGCTCCAGATTGATCCCAATCTCCTCTACCCTATGTTCGGTCCCATGAATAATGATTATAGTGAGGAATGGTTGAGTCATGATGATATGGAATGCTTCCTTGATGTGAATGATGATTTATTAATTGATTAACTTGAGGAAGATATTCTTCCTTATGAAAGGTTGAGTCCAGTTTATGAAAGGTACTTGTTTGATATGGATGATGAGATCTCTTTTAAAGAACCTAAAAATGAAGTCTTTATTTTTTACATTGAAGGTGTTTCATCAACTCAATCTCTTGAATATGAAGTGTTTGGGTTTGAAATATCTTATGCATATTAGTCTTCTTTTATTCAAGATATAAGGCATGTTCATCATGACATGGATGTTTTATTTTATGTAATCCTGAACCATCATTTATCTACATATTTTTATGCTTTTGGTCTGGAACACAAGCACACATTGGTCAATTGGCACATTATTCAATGTATCCAACAATACTTTTAGCTTTTAGCTGAGCCATTGTATTTTTCATTTATGTTCATTAGTTTTCATGGAAGTCACCTTGGCCTGATTTCTTTCCAACGAGTCATTAATATTGGATGTAAGATTCAAGATGCATTCTTATATGCTCAATTCCATCCTGTGTTATGTTGAGGAAGTATTGAGTCCCTAACCTTGTACATAAATAGACATCCTTTGAAAAAAATCATAATACATAAAAACACAAATATTTTTATTTCCTTCTTATTTTATTTTCTTTCAACATCATGTCATTCTCTGCTTTCCTTTTATGTTATGTTGATTGCTTTGGTTCACAATTTTGAGCTTTGTTTATGATTAGTTTTGTTATGCTTTCGTTGCATGTTTTATTTTGTTTGTTAGCTCATGCTGTTATTGTCACTTTATTTTATTTCGGTTCCCTTTTACCTTATTCCAATAATAATCGATTAACATCCCCACCCCTATGTGTTCCCTGTTGTTACAAAAGAAAGTCAACATGCATTGAGTTTTAATTAGTCAATGGTGACAAGCAAGATATATTTATACACAAATTATCACTAACACACCAATTTTATTTATGAAAATAGGAAACACGACAAATATTTATATATCCCCCGCACCCATCCTTAAAGTGCTTGCAGAATTGAATTTGACATGATCATGTGCAGGCTCCCTCTTGAAGGCAGTGCCTATCACGATAGTGAAGTACTTTGCCTCCCTCTTCTCTCATTTGATTGCTTTGGCTTGCCCTATGCGTCCCCCCTGAAGATTCATTTTTTATTGAACTTATGACTTATGTTCTCACCCTTAATATTTCATTCTTTGTCCTGCTTATTTTATCCCCTTTACCCTCTTAGCTTTCCCCTTTCTCAGTTTCATGATGTCAACACAGTTCTTCTAAGTTCTGGTTCGCATGGTGTGAACCTCCCTATGGAGTCATCAAATGTTTATGCACATCAATGATTAAAAGGTTCTATAATCAATTGCAAGTGTCTTCATATCTTCAACTCCATTTATATGAGTGTTGCATGACTTGTTCATCATGAGCCTTTACGAAATCGAAAGGAAATAAAAGCCTACCCTCTTTATCTCATAACAATTTTGTCCATTTTGTCTCCTAGTCCCATACGTGTAAATGTGGAATGACCTCTCTTGTTGATTCCTCATGAGTCTGAAGGCACAAGGAAAGAAAAAGAATTGTATTCCTATTTCAAATAAGACTAGACCACATTATCTTTTCAAAGTAGAAGGTTCTTCTTGTTTAAAGGAGAGACGTATACAAATTTTTGTTACTGAAATTATATAAGAAAAAAGAAACATTCTTTCTTTTCTTAAGCCTTCAGAAATTTTTGTGTTATATATTATGATAACATATGATCCAATACACATAAAATCATGCAAGTCAAGCTCCTTCAAAAGGACATTATGATCTTTGAGGAAATTTGGTGCCAACAATGCTATATGTATAATATATAAAAATCACCCACGGTGTATGTGGGATATGTATGTTTACTTTTACAAAAATAAAAATGATTGATAATTCATTTAAAGCACATATGGATGAAGACCCAGTAGGTATATTGAGCAAGTGATCAAATTTTAGCTCAAAAATGAAAGTGCCCAGAAATTCTTGAAACTAGCTTCAATTCGAAGTGCTCATTGTTATGAATCCAACGACATATGTTTCACCTCAATCCAACACTGTATGCTCAAGTTATAGTGTGTTGACCGTTTGGCCCAACAGTTAAAATTTTAGTAGGTCTATTGACTAGGAAGTTGACTGGGTGACCGTGTGGTGAGTCAGCATGGTGAATATGCAGGGTACGAGCTAACCACATGCTGACACTTGGCATCCTCTGATTCATTGGTTTCTGGTCAAGTTTCATTGGTTGATGGTTTGTTGATTTGGGCCAATGGCGGGGTGCCATGTGGCCCAAGCAAGGGTTTCCACGTGGCACCCCGAGGGTAAACTAAAATTTTGGTTATGGTCTGACTCTTGTCTAAGGGATTCGAACCCCCGACATCAAAATTCACAACTCAATGCTCTACCAACAGACTATATAGTTTTGCTTGTTATTTTATGCTCAGAACCCATATTTAAACTTTATATCAGTGCCTTTTGTAGGAAGGAGTTAGGTTGCCAGCCCTGGCCTCCAGTCACACCATACCACATACCCATAGTGCAACAGAGGAGTGGATCAAGGCCTTTAGCATGTCCCATAGTCATATCCCACAACACAATAGCACAGGCCAAAGGCAGAAAGCACTAAGTGTGGAGGGCACTCAAAAGTGACCCTTGGACCTGGGCATATGTTGTTGCAAGGTGAACAACGTCTATGGTCCCTTCGACCACCAATATGACCAGAGCATAGATTTTTGCAACATGACAGGAAGGTCGGGTGGTTAGCCCGACCAATGGTCCTGTAGCCATCTATACAACCACCGCCCGACTTTCAAGGGCTAGGTCGGTGGGGGCGAGTGGTTAGCCAAGCCCATGGTCCTATGGCTATCCATACAACTATCGCTCAACTTTTCAAGGGCTAGGTGTTACAGATCCATTTGGTCATATCAACCCCAACATACAAATCGCTACTATCAGGGCCCATCAACCCCTAATGCAGTTGTTACATGCCCTAAAGAAGTTAGTCATCAGAATGCCTCACTTCCCAAGAAGTTCCATCACTAAAAACATCCAAAAACTACCTCTAAGAAGATCAGCACAGGTAGTCCTTCATTAGGCTGAACTGCAATGCAAACTATACACTGACATGGTGCTATATAGCACACTTGGTCCCTCTTTGGCCTGCGCTAGACGAATTTGAGCGAACTTCTGTGAGGGTTTGAAGATTCCTTATCCATTGGAAGCCTCTAGAAGTTTCTCAATGCCACCTACTCCTTTGAGTTTTCATTTGGATGAGGAAGGGAGTTAAGGAACATCAATCCCCTATCCCTTATGATTTCTAAATTTAGAAAGGCATTCATTATCACCATTGATGGCATAACCTCCTTCATTCACCTATAAAAAAATCACTCATCTAAGATATCAAGGGCTGGAAAATATTGAATTGTAGGGAGATGCTGGTGATATGAAATTAGAATTGATTGCAAGTATTGTTATAGTGTTGAAGTGTATTGCTTGTCATGAGGTGAATAGGGATTGAATTGGAAGAGTGTCACTCGATCGAGCACATATGGGTTGTAATTCTTCCTCTTATCGATAAAGTCCTCAAAAAAATTTCCTTGTGCTTGTGTTATATGTTGATGCTTTCATATGTATATCATGTTCTTGATTCCATGTTATTTATAAGCAATAGATCATCATCATTTGCCTTGATGGTTTTTTGTCTCTGTGTTTGTGCAGGCACTTTTCAAGTGGCTTAAGTATGGAAAGGAGTGGCCAGATCGGTCAAGGGAGACAAGGAGCTAGCGAAAACTACAAGCAGGTTTCTCTTCTTTCTTGTTTTATCTATTGATTATAGAAAAGGTGTAGATTACTTTGTCTGTTGTATCTAGACCTGCTACTAAGTCTAGAGGGTTAGGCGTTTGTCCAAGAACATTAAATATTCCCAAAACAAATTGGCAACCACTGGGGAGCGTTTATCCATCTTAGTAGCTTATCAACCTCTTAAGACATTTCTACATACTGTACTTGTGGTCGTGATTGTTTTCAGTCCTCTTTCATTGAAAATTGAGTCGAAACTGTGTCAAAATTGCCTTCAAAATTGCTCACTATCATCAGCGCAATCTAATGAAGGATAAAGTGCGCTGCAATGCACCTCCGGCATAGATATAGTGCGATTCATCGCACTGTCTCTAAATACTACCTGCGCTGATCCCTTAAGGGTTAGTTTCCTATCTAGGAACTGAAAGATTTTGCTAATTTTCTCTTGTTTGAATGAGTTGTTGAATGTCCATGATGTTTTGTCTCTGAAAATAGTTTTTCATCTCCTTAATTTGGCCCTACATAGACTAGGATTGATAAATGTTTCTTATGTCTTTATCATTTTCAATCTATAGTCGAAAGCTAGTTTTATTCGATTGATATTTAGCGAAAGAAATTGTCGTAAAATCGTCTTTTCCTTCAAAAGTTGAATTGTCATCAAATATTCATTCATGAAAGATCAATTGGTGAATATGTGCATTTGATTAGTTTTTTCATTGAAAGTGTCGAGATTCCTCATTTATTTGAAAACGAAAGTATCGTAGAGTCTTCCTTTCCTTAAAAAGAAATTGTTGCAAAATCGCTATTTTTATGAAAAGAGTTTGCTGATCGTTTGAGCATTAGTTTTCATTTTTGAATCATTCACATTAAGGGAAATTGAAAATAAATACATGCATCTTGCATTGAAAAGAGTTTGTGTGTGCTAAATGGAATGTAGGGAATTTGCATTTAGATTGTGCTCTTTTCTCTTTGATCAAAAGAAATCTGATTGCTCTATCCCTAAGTAGTTAGGATTTTCATTGTTAAAACTGAATGGAAAGAATGCTTATCATGATAGTTGCATTCCTAGGAATTTTAGAATACATCACGCAGTGAAATTGAAAGTCAAATTCCTAAGCAAGATCAACTTAAAATAAACATCAATTTACCTAATGGAGCATTGTCATTAACAAAAAACACTTAGTGGTTCTAGGCTAGAGACATGTTCTAGCGTCATTAAACCAAGCAATTGTCGCTAACTTGTTTACAATACATCCCAAGTGTGATACCTCATTCCACGTACGTGATTATATCGTAGCTTTTCCACGTACCTTCAAGTATACAGGATGGTGTTACAATACGTAAAGTATATGGGAATACTCTCATTGTGCGGTTTTGTACTAGACAGTGCTTATACAGACTGGGCCTCCACGTACCTTCGAGTATATATGGGAGGACAACACTAGGTTGCTATCCATCCTTAAGTAACCCAATCGACCACCTTGTAAATGTCATACACAAAACAAAACATTCAGGGAGATTGCATGCCTGTACTTCTTGGTTCGCCAGGAGGTATTCTGCAGTTCACAGTTTCCTGGTAAACCTTTTGCCTAGTTATCCATTTTTTGTTTATTTCTTTTTTATAATAAAATTAATCAGCAATCGTGGAGGAACATCAACCCAAACCCCATCTTTCATGGAGAACAGCAAGCCAACTGCCTTTACCTCTCGAAGCAACACCAATTTAGACAATGCGGTCTCGTTTAACTAAGTCTAGTACATCAAGAACTCCTAGTTCTTCATCTGGATTACCTGAAACATTTGTTTCAATAGCTACAAAGACTCCAGTTACTCTGACTATTTCTGGTACATCCGTTCCTAAAGAAGAATTTTCACAATTACCTGAGGACATTAGTACTGATCCTAGTGAAATAGTAACCGAGGTTGTCCAACAACAAGTTGATACTCAACTTGAAATTGTTCAACAAGAAAGTGCTTCTGAACTTGAAACAGCTCAACTAGAAGTTAGTCCAGAATCTATCCCAATTCAAATAGAAGTTACATCTGAACCAGAAGTTGTTCAGGAACCTCCCTTTGAAATTTTTTTTCATTTACCTAAACATATGGACTTTGAATTTCTACATTCATAAGTTGTTACCCCTCAGACATCAATTGTTGTTGAAACTAAACTTTCATCAACACCAGAAATCTTTTACGGACTTGACGGTCAACTTCTTCCACCAGATTTGATTGCCATAGAGGAATTAGTATAAGATTCCACTTCTGGAACCCCGTTTCACTTTGGAACTGGGCTTAATCTTTACACTACTACTCCTGATTACTTTGCTTCATCTAATCCTGCTTCCTTTCAAGTACTTGTTATATCTTTAGGACAACTTTTGGGCCAGTTAACCATGGCTGAAGAACCGTTAACATCTCAGACTGTATCGTTTGATGCAACTGCAGCAGAATCTTCAGTTGTAACTCCTTCGATGTTTTCTACCACACCTAAGTCGCACCTATATGGTGAATCATCCGTCCTGATTGGTTACCAATCATTGTCAGGAACCCACTCAGGGATTCCTTTTGCACCATGGTCATCACCCATGTCCTCAACGAGAATTCTTTCTGGTTCTTCTCTAGTGGAAACTCAACAGTTTGATCCTGCACATCAATATCATGCTGGGAAATCTAGTCAACAAAGACTTGTGTACCCATTAAATACTGGATTGCCACCATATGGAGAGCAATATGCTTATTCATCATATCCTCCTTATTCCGGAGGACAACCACATGGTAATTTCTCACAATATTCAAGTCAACCTGGAATTAGAGTTTGTCAATGGCAACCAGCAATGCCAACTCAACCAAGGCTTGTGTATCCAACACAACCAATGCAAACTATGTCAAATATTCCTACTACACCTGTTGTCACTATTGTTCCACGATCACAAGCTCAAATTGTTGTATCTCAACCAGTACAAACTGATCCTTCTCCCTTGCAACCACAAGTTTCAAGTCAAGAGGTTCAAGTTTCTCAAGTTGTTATACAACAGCCACTTGTTTCTGGAGCTCAGCAAAAACCTCAGGTTAGTATACCTTTATTTGGACTAACCCAGACTTACACTGGTATAGTTGATTCACAGCTTGGTCAACATTTCATTATTGGGCAACAATAGTTGGTTCAACAACCATGGTTGCCACCATTCCAACAACCCCCATTCCAATAGTTCCAACCTCAGTTTGGACTTGGTTCACAAGCTCAACCTGGTTTTGGTCAATATCAATCTTACCAAGGTCCTGTGCAACAAGGCTTTGTAGGTTATGGACAACCACAAATTCAATCTGGTTATCAACAACCACCTTATACTGGTTTTGTTCAACAACCATACCAAGGTTACCAAATGCAGATGCCCTACGATGGTCTGCAAAGACCTATTGCATAGGCAATTCCATCATATCCTGGGTATGCTGAACCTGACTTGAATCGACAGTTGTAGCAACTTTAGAATTACCAGATTTAAACTGGCTCACCAATGATCCAATCGCATATGTACCTTGGTAGCCAGTAATTCCGCACAAGTTACCATCTGATATTCTGAAGTTTAATGGAAATCCTGGAGAAGACCCATTGAATCATGTTATGACCTTTCATTTATGGTGTTCATCCAACACTTTGAATGTGATGATTTGATCAAACTTCATATTTTCCAAAGAACACTTACTGGTCCAGCTGCTAAATGGTACATTGAATTACCAAGAGCTTCTTTCGATAACTTCACCACTTTAGCCACTACCTTTTTGACCTACTTCTAGTTACCTATCAGATACGAGACTGGAACAAAACTCTTGACCAACTTTAAATAGACTACTGTTACCCATATATCATATCATATTCATGAGTGGTGACATCGTCGTCGAATGGTCAAGGCATATGTTCCCGATCAGCTTTTAGCTGAGTGGTTCATAAAGTCTTTGTTGCCATCAATCATTGAGGATGTGGAAAAAGGTGGAGTTGTCACAGATCGCTCGTGCCCAATAATTTTATTTGATTTACACATAATCCGGCATGCTCTATGACAAAATCCCCAATGCACCTAGACTAGCTTACATTGTTCCACCACAACCACAATCGAGTAAGGACTCTCATGTCGGCGACGGTATGATCGATTCTTCAAGCACATAGGCGGTAGGAAGACCATTTGGTCAAACTCTTGTTGTTTCTAATCAAGCTACCAATGCATGAGAAAACACTCATGCCTTAGAGATTAATTTTGTTTCATCTGACAAAGGCAAATATCCAAAGCAACCAGGAGGTAAGAAAAAGGGGAAGAATAATAAAAATAAACAAGAAAATTCCACTCCAGAGAAATCATTTGATTCCCCTACCGCAGCTAGGAAATCTCATTATCCATGTCTGATATGTAATGACGAGAATTATACAAGAGATTGTCCACATTGCTCTGAGGTCTCTAAATTTTTAAAGACTTCAACCACATCAACAGTGTTGACAAATCCGTTTCCAACCCTGGAGACACATTTGGTTGCAACTGACCATGCTTCCACATCCCAAGTACTCATGTTATCCATTATAAATCCACAAAACAATGTTTTGGTGTCCACAAGAAACAAAGATTATGGAAATCCATCGTCGTCGAATAACTAGGCCATTGATCAACCTAGTACTTTGACCTCGACTTCATCAGAAGTTGCTCCACCAATTGTACCTGAATTGATGATAAAGCCACCAAAGGGAGTTGTAAACAAATCAACATCCAATCCTTGTGCTCGAGCAACTCAAAACTATAATATAGTGGAAGATCTAGCTCAATCACCTTCTGCTATGTCGACACTCGAGGTGTTGCAAAAATGTCCCTCCCATAAACAAGCTTTATTATTAGCAATAGGTGGAATAGATCCTACGGATTCAAATCGTGTAGTTTTAACCATGTGAGATATTCACCACAGTTACCGGTGCAATTAGCTTTCCTAATACATGTAAAATCTCTCAATAAGAACATTCACCAAACTATTATTGATGAGGGCGCATCTACTTGCATTATGTCCATGAGCTGCTGGAAAACACTTGGTTCACTGCCATTGTCACAATCACCAACTACGTTAAAAGCCTTTGATGGAAGAGCATATACTCCATATGATATTTTGAGTAAACTGCAAATCGAACCAGGGGGCAAGATAGTTACTGTTGACATTGAGGTAGTTTACGGGCTCCTCGATTACAACGTTTTACTAGGAAGGCCTTAGGTATATGTTATGGCTGCTATCATTTACACATATTTTCGTACAATTGCATTCCCTTTCAAAGGTGGAATCACAGTCATTGATCAACTAGCCTTTCTTTGCCAATAGTTCACAGGCTAGGGGAAGCATTCCATTGATACACGGAAACCCACTGTCACTTCGAAGTGTTGGAGTAGGTCTCCTTAAAGATCCTTCCCTAAGGGGCACTTTTACCCTCCCGTCACCATCTAGTTTGGTGGAAGTGGAAAGAGTAGAGACTTGCAACATCATTTCTTCTACATCATCTAATTTTACGAATATTTCCAACTATTTTGAAAATGATGGTCATAGTGAGGTGTTGCCATTAAGCCCCATTGAATCCTCATAGCAATCAATTTTTCGGACTTGTGCAGCAAACCCTAATCCGCACTCAACAATTGTAGGGATAGATAGAATGTTAGAATATGGTACCTATTCAGATCCTTTTTCATGTATACATTCTATGGATGAAGGAATTTTCCAATCAATGTGGTGGGCCCCAGTATTGCAGCAATAATGCTACAACTCATGGGACTCCTTTCTTTAATTTTAACAACCCGGTAGTTCGTAACAAACTTGAAAGCAATGGTGTTGTATGCACAAGTACTAGCTCTTGCCGCAGCTGTCACTTGGTCAATTGGCACAAGTCCACTAAGGGCTTAAGCCAACTTCTATGAGCTCTGAGAAGAAGCTTTTTAACTGATGGATGAAAGCTAACTCAAAGGAAGATGATCTACTTGCAGAAAGAAACTAAAAAGCTGAAAGGAAATGCAAACCCTAGCAAACCCTAATTTTACCAGCTAGCCCTCCTGATGTGAAAAAGAGGATTCAAGCTACTGAAAGAGATGCCATTGACTTCTAGGAAGGTAAAATGTATGTATCTAAGTTATAACTATCTGAAGAAAACATCTTTTTGTATTTTTGAATAAGTTGTCAGAATTATCATGCACGCGATTTAACTGTTTTGACTGTGCAAAGGTGGATTGGTGAGAGGAATGCTTGGAAGAGGTCGGGAAGGTTCAAAGAGGGCATAAGGGGTCCCTAGCACCCTTCCTAAGAGTTTCACATAGTTTGGCCTTCAAGAAACTGCTTTAGTGAGCTTCTACAGGAAGTCTACAGGGGTTCTACAAGATGTCTGGAATTTCTACAAGATGTTCAGAAATGGGATTTTGGAGAATTGATGGAGAGAAAAGGGTGAAGAAGTGGGTATGGAGGTGAGATAAGGGTGTAAGGAGGTCTAGGGCTTGGTGGATGGAGTTGAGGATTGGCGAGGATGGTTGGATTTGTTCAAGGAGAGATAGAACAATGATGCACAAAAATATGAGAATTAGGGCGAAGTGAGCGAATGTGGAAAATGTAAGGCAAGGATTCTAAGTAGAGGATGGAGCAGGTTGGATTGATGGAGAATGGGCAAATAAAGGAGTATAACAGGTGCTCTGCAAGTTGTTTTTCAAATGAAACAAACAAGGACTTGGAAAATCAAAGACCTAGTTACGTTAGTCTATTCTCACCTAGATGACAACAAAGAAATGGAACAGAAGTTTATTTGCAATGAGACTAGCTGAAATAACTATGAAACTAAGAAATCATAACCCTAAGCATGCAACCAAAACTAATATCAAGTTCAGAAACTAAAAATCTAACACTACTAATTGCATGGTGAAGCAAAGACAGTGTTTTTGTTGGCAGCAATGTCACCTTTGTCCCAGTTCACAGTCCCACTGAGGGAGAGGTGAGATCAAAGGTGCTTGATGGCCTTTTTCTGAATTTCTTCCCTATTATTAATCTATCAACTAAATCTGAACATGAAAATCCTTTTTAATCATTAAACACAATCTAAATAACAAAACAAAATTTAAATCTAAATAGCATATTTTATTCTAAGAATGCAGCAAAAACACATAAAGGTAAACAAAGGAGGTACCGGGCACTTGAGATGGGCCCAACCCCAAGAGTTGCAGCCTCCTAAGAGAGATTAGAGCTGGTGCAAAGCTAGATTCATCTTTATTGATCAAAAGAATAGTTACATTCCAAAAACTATCCACAAGGAAAACTTGAAAATGTGCTGAAATGTAGAGCTAAACTACTGCCTAAAAAAGGACTAAAAAAACGAACTACAAACTAGCTAACTTTTGCCTACGAAGTGACTAACGGAAATGAGGCCCTAAGCCCTCTTATTTATACAAATTGAGGACCCCAACAATCCTCCTAAACTTTAGGGACTCATCTGCCCAAAACTTGCAGTTAACAGCAGTCCTACTTGACTTGCTTGGCTGCCTTTGTGATAATTGATTTGGTGGCCTTGAACTCCAAGCTAATAGTGGAGAATTCGAGGTAAGGGCCCATAAATGAAGGGGACACCTTCCTAAAAATCCTCTCCACGAATTTGGGTTCCAAGTGCTCATTTAAACCTTTGATTATGTCTCCAAATTGACCAAAAAGAGTACATAAAGCACACATTAGACTTGTTGGCATAATGACTAACCCAATTCACTCTATTAGCATAAATATAATCAAAAACATGCAATAAACTAATGATAATGGTGGATTAAGTCGAATTAGGAGGCTGAATGATCCCATATAATAATCCATTTTGGGGGCTCATCATCACCCCCTACTAAAAGTGTTGCTCATCCTCTAAGCAACTAAACTATCTCTCCATCTGTGATGGCTCTGGTGGCCTCTCTGTCATGCCAAGCTTCTGAAGTGATATCCTCTTCTCAGTCATGAAACCATGCTTTTCCCTCTACTTCTTCCCACTGCCTGTGCTCCTTTTCTTGTAGCAGTTTTGTTAAAGCCTCAGCCTTAGCCTGCAACTTGCCCTCTATCTATTGTTCATCAGATGTTTCCTTGTCTTTCATTCTTCCTGTGATTGTTTGGCCACCTTTTCCTCCAATTTCTTGGTCTCTCTTAGCTTAGCCCGAGTTTCCTGTAGAACAATCTCAGCATCCTGTAGAGAGGCTATTGTGTCCAACATTTTCATTCTTTCTCTCCAGGTGGATGTCTTCGGGCTTCCCCGTTCATAGGTGATGGATGCCTTTGAGGGATACTTTTCCTTTTGTGTAGCTGGGGGTGTCTACAATTGTAATTGGCTCTTTTGACTGTGGTTGGGGTCTGCCAGTTTTTATCTGCATGCTCCTTCTTGCCTTAAAATACATGGAAGGCTCCCTCTTTCACTGCCCTTTTTGCTTTGGAGATGTGCTAAGGGTAGCCAGCACAACTATTGCCTCCCCAGCTAAAATCTCAGGTGATTTCTCTTTTTTGTTCCTCTGTTTCTATACTTCATGTAGAAAGTCTTGTGTCGACTGTTTTCTATCTTCCTGTAGAAACTTCTTTCTGGCTTCCTATACAAATTGTCTTCTGGCTTCCTGTAGAACCTGTCTTCACTGTTTCAGTCTGCTTGGCTGGGGGTGTCTTTCCTTTTAATTGTGGTGTGGTTGCCTTGGTTGTGCCCTCACTTGTTTGGACTTTTTTAGTCCTCTCTACCCTGCTCTGCAATCGTTTCTCCCTTGGTGTTTGTGCCTTTGTTCCACCCACAGTTTTTGGCTCAGCAGCTTGGCCTTTCCCTCGTTTCTCTTCTCGTTCTTCCTGTGGTGGTATGTCCTATGTTTCCTTAACCCTCGCTTTCTCTTCGGCCTCAATGTGCTCCCTTTCTCCACTGCTGGATGAAGTGAGTTCCTCGACCAAAATTCGAATATCATCATCCTTGGACATGTTGCGAAAAATCTCCCAGGAGAGAGAGACAGTGTAGGTATGGAGGGCATCTTCCACTAGAAGCTTGATAAGCCCATGATGGGCTAGCTAATCTGGTGTCCCTTCCTTCAATTTTGTGCCACACTCAATAAATGATTGTAGGAGGAAATAGGGGATGCTTAACTTCTGTTTTGGGGGTAAATCCATCCCATGTCTGAGTTCACTTAGCAACCGTAAGTGATAACCGTAGACAATACTGAACCGCCCCTCACAGGTAATGTATTTCATGATCTTAGGACTGACCTCGCTCCAAAAAGCATGTAGGCTGGCTCTCTGGACCCCATTCTTGTCTTCTACAAACTGTTCCTCTGACAAGAAAAATTCTTTTTTGGCTTTTTGGCCTAATGCCCTCTCCTTTTTGCTCCAGGGTATCCCTAATGGCAGACCAGTGACCTAACTAATGAGTTCAGGGGTAAGCTTGAGGGTCAACCCTCTGAAATTCAATGTGGCCTGTGTCTTTGATTTAGGTCACAGGGACATTTAAGAATTCCTCCATTATCTCATCATCCTGACCCTGAATTTTGTCACAAAAGGTCATCCAATTGGCATGGTGAGAGTACTCTGTTCTATGCTTTGGTCAGAAAAGGAAATGTTGTTTATGGTTTCCTCCTTTGAACTTCACGAAAGGAAATTTCAAATTTTTAAATTTTACCAATCCCCTGGTTCTAAGGCCTTTGCTACCCAAATACTTGGTCGTTGATGTATATACAAGGAAGAATTAGGTTTCTAGGGCACAGAGCTTAATTCTCATCCCCTGCGCACATACATCCATATGAATTTGAATTCTTCATGCACAGGTTAGCCCTCATAGTGCTTCAATTTTATTACAGGGAAAAAAAATGTTTTAACAGGAGCTGTGGAGGAGAATAGTGACGCCAAACCGATTGAGAAATTTTGTGCAACACAGGAAAACTATTGTTTTTTACTCGCGACAAACTTGTCTCTAACCCTCCAATTCAAAACAGCTCAATTCATCACCTTTTTGGAGTATATCATGAATGGAATAGTGTTTTTTATCCTACCTCTCTCAGGACTCCAAATTTGTCCAAGAAAAACCAGGCTTCTCTGTTTCGGAAGGTGTTTGGTCAATTTAGTGTGTCCTAAATTGCTATTTAAAATGTCAATCTGGGAGTCGTAAACTGATGAAGTGAAGTGCACTCTATGTGCAACATAACCTTTTTCTTAGTCTTTTGTCATTTTTGATTTTTTAGTTTGTTTTTGGGTTTATCTTTTGTGGATTCCCTAGTGCGAGATGGTGAAATTGAAAATGAAGTGTGAATGTTAATGATGATTTCTACAATGACTTTCCAAACTTAAAAATTCTCAAAAAGAAAGTTTCCAAACTGACTGTAATGAAATCAATTCTCAAAAAGAAGTAAATGGATCAAAACAATGAACTAGTGACAATGGCCCAGTATCCTTGTTGTTGTGTGAAAAAGAAAATAAAATCTGAACTTAAAGCAACTCAAAGACTAAAAGCAAAGCAAACTAAATCACACTACTTCAACCCATACTCTGACCCTTCACCTTTCGACTCAGTCTGGCTATAGGAAGTAATCATGAACAAGCTGAGTATTATGATATCTAAATTGCATGAAATTAAATTGCATAAAAAGGAAACTAAGATTTAACTACTCATTCATATTTCAACTCTTGAAAATGACATAAGTAATTCAATCTCTAACTTGCAGGAAAGCAAACTAGATCACACTACTTCAAGTAATATTTTGATTCCTTACTAATTGAGTCGCTTGGCTATAGAAAGGAAATCATAGATAGGTAAGTAATATGATGTCTAAATGGCAGAAAAGTAATTAAGCAAAACAAAACTTGAAACAAATGACAATGCTGGAATTAAACTTAATAAATGAAAATCAGCAGAAAGGACAAGATGATCTCATGTCAGTAGCTATCAAAAATATGTAAATGTGCCCGGGCTACCTATAAAAACCTGTAAAAGAAACACTGATCAGCTTAACAATTATGGAGAAAACATGAAATATGGACAGTGATGAACATTATAATAGCATAAAATATATACAAGTAATGACTACAAAAACAGTAAACAAAAGCAAGTAAGAAACTATACAAATCTTTTGGTGTACAGGGGCCCTCTGTCACCTCAGCCAGCCAACTACTTAATCACAAACTGGATTTAGGAACATTTCCTTCTCATATATTGAATTGCAGAAAATAAAGCAAAGGAAAGTACAGCACAGTGGGCTGAAACAACAGTCAAAATTACAACTTAAAGACTAACTATCCAGCGTATATCAACGCGTTATTTATAAGTGCAAATGCTAATAACTAATTCCTAGATTTGTGTTGCCAAGAGACACGTAAATCTCCACGGCCTGAGATTTAGCGTGATGGTCATTACAGTAGTTGAATCCATGGAGTGGTGGCTGCTTGATTCGGTTAGCAGGTTGGTCGACAGTTGTGCCAATACCTCCATAAATGAAGGATCATGCCACGCGATCCTTCACGTGTGCCAAAACAGAGCCGTGCCACCACAAAATTCTTCATTTGGCCCTTCCTTTGACCGTCGTTGACCATGACTGTTTATGAGTGATTTGGCTGATCTGAGAGGACACACTCCATGTACACGTCACCTGCATCATGCCCATGTGGTTGGTTTCTCCATTGGACACCTGTAGCATAGCTTTTGACAAAATGGCTACGGAAACTCGGGCTGGCTGCGGAAAGTGACAAGTTTTCGCAGCTGTTTGAACAAAAAATCTAAACCAAACAACAGTCAGAAACATAGTTAGGAAACCATTTCATAAGCTCTTTTTAGCCTAATATGCAATGATTTGACAGCTGGGTGGAATGAAGTAAATGGAAAAAGAAGGCTGAAAGGGTATATTAGGGGAAGTACAGTTGGGATCACCTACCCACTGTGAAGGGTTGCATGTCCTCATGCACCAAATTTAGACATTCCCCTCTAGTCCATGTGTTCTGATGCTTCTGCTAGGACATCTAGCCCTCTTTTCTTCTTCCTTGGTGCTACCACCATCCTTGGTTTCCTTATTAGACATCTGAATTTGAGATTGATCAATGCTCTGCTCAACTTTTTGCACTTTTTCTTCAGTTTCTTGTTTTTCTTTTGCCAAAGTCCCAAATGAAGCATGGTGTTATCATGAATAATTTTATCTACTTTGCTCTGTTCCTTGAGTGTTTCATTTCCTACTTGATATGCCTGTTTAGGACCTCTAATTCAAATACCTCATGTTTTAAGGACTGAACTTGTGCATCTAGTGGCAGAGTGGTACTCGGACCTGCAGCTAATTTTTCCAATGACTCCAAGTAATCATATACCTTTTGTTGATTGGGATCTATTTCAGGTGTCTTTCTTGGACTGAGTTCAAAATCTGGTGGAGGAGGAGGACTGCTCTCTAGCTCTGGCCGTGAGGGGCTTTCATCATGTGGAGGACTAGTTTCAATACTTGGTTGAGGACTAGGTGAAGTACGGCCAGCTGGAGTTTTCTCAGGTGTCTCTCCACCCAAGTCAATGAAGTGGGGCCGTTTTATTTGTGTTTTATTCCACTTCCCTCTTAACCTATGGCTTCTCCTCAAGAATGGTGGACTAGTACTCTTTTCTTGTATACTCTATTTCCCTTTTTCCTTTTTCTTTGCTATAGCAGCCTGAAGATGTACTAATCTTTCTGACAGTGGTTGATAATCATCCTCTATGGATGGCTCAAGTGATTGGTAGATTTCTTGGATGGTCCTTTTACCTTTATCTTTCCTCTATTTCTTGTCTTTAGTTTTGTTTTCCTCTTCTTGTTGACCAACTTCTTGAGTTTCTGTAGTAGGGGAGTCTTGGACTAGAGTGATTTTTTCTTTCCTCCTACTTTTCCTTGGTGTCTTTGGTGTACTACTTTCAGAGGCCTCAGCTGGCTCTTGGAAGTAGTTTCTTATCAATAATTTTTCCCAGGTATCTTTGTTTTCTTTAGTTGGTCCTCAATGAGAATTTTTATAAGTCCATGATGGTATAGACGAGGTTCTATATTGCCTATGTGTTTTTGGACTGTAATACTCATTTTTTTCAAACTCAACAGCAAGAAATAAGGCAAATTAAGAGTTTGATTCTCTAAGAAATTCATCAGCAGTCTAGCATGGTACATGTACATCGAACCAAAGCGGCCTTCACAAGTGAAAAAATTTTGGATAACTAATAGCAAACTGGCCCATTCTTCCTTCAATGCATGAACAGGTATTCCTTTAGTAAACACAGTGGTGTCCATACCTGGGTTTCTTAGCATAATTCTCCATGCCTGTTCATCCACGCTTTTGTTTTTGAACCATCGCTCACCTTCTTGAGGTAAGCTTGTGGCAGTTGCTATTGTTGTCTCGGTCACCATGAGCTTCAAATCTCCAATCTCCACCATTTGACCATCGAAAGATCGTTAAAAGCCTTGGTTACCTCTTTGTTATAGCCTTTAAACTTCTGGATGAAGCGTAACCATTTGGCTTTCCTCAGCAAATCCTTTGCTTGAGGGTAACCTTCTAAATATTTCGGTCCTTCTGGCTCTGCCCTTAGTAATTTTCCCATTCCTTTCTCTCTTTTTAAATTTCAACCAAGGATGCAATTGCGCAAAGGATTTAGTAGAGGGAAGATAGCTCGATCGCAGGGGTTTATGGTAAAATGCAGTGGCTTCAATTGGTAGCAGGTAACAGAATGCCTCAGATTACAGGCAGGCAGAGGGTAAGTAAGCACAAATAACTCCACAATTTGAAATGTGTGTATATGAAAGGAAGACCTTTAATGAAATGGTAAGTGGACGGAGTGGAGGCGAGATTTGAACTAACAGTTGCGTACGGGAGATTACACGTTTTGATATATGGCTGCAGAAAATGCGGTGGAGAGGAGCCGTAGAGGAATTGGTCACATCTCATGAGTGCAGGTGGCAAATGAAAGTGCAGTCAACTTGAGTTTAAACCCGAAAAATCCATCATGAGACCGTTAAGAAATAAATGCATGGTGTGCAGAGTAATATTGTGGGATAGGAGTGGACAATGGAGCTATCATATTGAATCATTGCACATAGTAGAACGTTTCATGGTTTGATAACTATGCATAATCATGACTTTAATTGTTATTTGATAAAAAAAAATTGCTCATACCTTTGGAAACTTTGTCATTTCTTGCCCATAGCTTTTAACCAACTATTCTTTCTTGATGTCTTGGAGATGCTCCATGTCTTCATGGCAATTGCTCAATTACACTTGCATTTTCATGATTTTTGCACTAACATTTTGACTGTGAATTTTGCAAAACAGAGTGGTGGTAGCTGCGGAAATCGTTTCTGGCTGCGGAAACTGTTTCTGGCTGCAAAAACGGTCTACAGCTGCAGAAACTAGGATAGCACCCACTTAGCTGAACAAAGACAGTTAGAAAAGAACTAACTGGGTGAAAGTAGTCCTGAAAGGAACTTTTATTGATGAAATGAAAATGAAATGAGTGGAATGGAGTGGATGAGATGGAGATGGAGTGAAATGGAAAATGAGGTGGAGTGAAGTGAATGAGATGGAGATGGAGTGAAATGGCAAATGAGGTGGAGTGAAGATGGAAAAAGAGGGAGAGGAGAGAGAGATTTATTTTATTTTATTTTTTTGGAAAATATAGAGTGTCAGGTGTCCCTGATTTTCACTCTATATCTTTGTATAAGACTGCCAATCTATGATTGGTTTTCAGGCTTATACAATCTTTTTCTTCTTCTTTTTTCTTTTTTTTCTTTTTTTTTTTTAACTGAAAGAAACAAAAGTTAGTCTGGTGGGGAAAAAGGATTCTTCTCCACCAGCCTTATTGCAGAATTCTCTTGGAACATCTTGACAAATTCCTCTTTTGAGAGTGGCTTATGATAAATTTTCAATCGGTGGCCATTCACAATAAGAGGAATATGAAATTCATCAATGGTCTTGATTCTTACTGCTCCATTGTTAAATACTTTGTCAATTTCATATGGCCCAAGCCAATGGGTCTGAAATTTACCTTTGAAGTCTTTGAACTTGAAATCAAACAGTAGCACCCAATCTCCCTCTTGAAATTTTTTCTCTTTGATGTATTTGTCATGCCACTTAGCCCTTTGATGTTGAACTAGATCAGTTCTTAAAATTGCTTCTTGCCTGATCTCATCTAGCTCATTCAGCTGCTCCATTTTGTGCTTTTGGGCTTCTGATAGATTCATCCCCAATTGGACTGCCATCTTGAAAGTCTTGACTTGAAACTCAATGGGGAGCAGGACTTCTTTCCCATAAACAAGTTCATAGGGAGAATGTCATGTTTTATTCCTCCATGTAGTTCTATAGGCCCATAAGGCTTCAGGAAGCCTTTCTACCCAATCTCTTCTGTGTAGATGAACAGTTTTGGTGATGATGCTCTCAAGCACCTTGTTTGTAGACTCCACTTAGCCATTTGCTTGCGGATGGTAAGGAGTAGATTTTCTGTGCTTGATTTTGTATTCTTCCATCATCTTCTCCATCAAGTTAGATGTAAATTGACTTCCCTGATCTGTCGCAATTTCTCTTGGAACACCAAAGCGAGTAAAAATATCCTCATAAAGAAAACTAACAACTGAATTTTCAGTAGCAGTAGATAATGCTTTGGCTTCTACCCATTTAGTGACATAATCAGTGCATACCAATATATACTTCTTTTTCTTAGATGGTGGATTAATAGGTCCAATGAAATATAAATCCCATTTTTCAAAGGGTTCGATGAGTACAAGTGGTTGTAATGGCATTTCATTTGAAAGAGTCGGTCTCCCAACTCTTTGGAAGCTGTCACACCTTTTGAAATATTTTTTTGCATCTTTAAAAAGGGAAGGCCAATAATACCCTAAAGAAAGGATTTTATAGGCCGTCCTTTTGTCAGCAAATTGTCCACCGCATGGTTCATCATGACATGCCTTGAGGATATCAGGCATTTCATCTTCTCGAACACATATTCTGATCACACAATCTAGCCCTGTTTTAAACAATTCATTAGAAATCCATGAATAATTCGAACTCTCCTGAATAATTCTTCTTTTTTCATTAGGAAATAAATGTGGAGGTAGCTTTCTTGTAACCAAATAGTTAGCAATATCTGCATACCAAGGATTCTTAGTCGTTACTACAAATAAATACTCATCTGGAAACTTATCCTCTACAGGAGAATCTTCATTAGTATTTTGGATTCTAGACAAGAAATCAACTACTGTATTTTGTTTCCCTAGACTATCCAACACAGTAATATTGAATTCTTGTAAAAGTAAAAGCCATCTTGTGACTCTGCCATTAGTAACAGGTTTGCTCATTAGATATCTAATTGCAGAATGATCAGTATGGACAAAAGTTTCATAGCCTGTTATATAATGTCTAAACTTATTGATTGCATGAACAACAGCTAAGAACTATTTTTCAGTCACAGTATAGTTTAACTCAGTGGGAGTCAAATTTTTACTGGTGTAGTAAATGGCATAAGGAATTAAATCCTTTTGACCCAACACAGCTCCTAGAGTTGTATCTGAAGCATCGGTGGAAATATGGAAAGGAAGTTTCCAATTTGGCCCCTCTCAAAATGGGTGCTTCAGATATTCTTGTTTTCAAAGTTTCAAATGCAGATTGACAATCAGGATTCCATTTAAATTCACAGTCTTTTGTAAGTAATTTGAAGAGTGGAGATGCTATTTTGGTGAAGTTTTCATTAAATCTTCTATAGTATCCAGTAAATCCAAGAAAACTTCTAACATCTTTTTGGCAATTTGGAATAGGCAACTTGGAGATGACTTCAACTTTTGATCTATCAACTTTAATCCCATCCCCTGAAATATGATGTCCAAAAACAATCCCTTCAGTAAACATCATAAAGAATTTTTCATGACTCAATGAAAGGTTTGTTTCTTTACATCTTATAAGGACATTTTCCAAATTCTCTAATGCCTCTTCAAATGAATCACCATAAACTGTAAAATCATCCATATATACCTCTACACAATCATGGATTAGATCAGAAAAGATTCCTAGTATTGCCCTTTGAAATGTTGCGGGTGCATTACATAATCCAAAAGGAAGCACTCGGTAAGAAAAAGTTCCCCATGGACAGGTGAATGTGGTCTTATCTTGATCTTCAGGTGCCACCTGAATTTGATTATAGCCACTAAAACCATCCAAAAATTAAAAGTACTTTTTGCCTGCTAGAGTATCTAATACCTGATCGATAAAGGATAAAGGAAAGTGATCCTTCAAAGTTGCTTTATTCAATTCCCTGTAATCAAGGCATACCCTCCATTTACCATTCTTTTTAGGTACTATAACCAAAGGAGAAACCCACCATCTATCTGAAATTGGATAAATGAAGTTTACATTGAGTAGTTTTTGGAGCTCTTCTTTCACTATCTCCCTAAGGTTTGGATTCATCCTTCTCTGAGTTTGTCTGATTGGTCTACTGTTTTCCTCGATGTAGATGTGATGAATGCAATTCTTAGGGTCAATACCTTTCATATCAGTATACTCCCATGCAAATGCAGTAGAATGTTTTTGAATATTTTGGTTAGCTCTTCATGTTGTGATTTTTCCAAGTTTTTGTTGATATTCAATGTTTTACCTGGAAAGATCTCAGTGGTGGAACTACCAAACTCTTCCATAGAGTAAAGAGACATTTGTCTAGATGATATATACTCAATGTCAGAATCTAACTGAAATTGTGTGTGGTCATATTCTGAAGATGTTTCAAAGTTTTCTAATGTGTTCAAAATTTGACTATCTTCATTGATTTCAGAAACGGTAAAGACAAGTTGTATAGTGTCCTCATCATCGACCCATTCATTATCTCCTACTTCTGTAATTGCTTTTGCTGGAGGATATAGATTCAATTTCTTTGTCGAATTACCATCAGAAATATACATATCCCCAGATCTACAACTGATAAAAGCATCAGCTGTGGCTAGCCAAGGTCTTCCTAAGATGCGGGGGTGCCCTCCTAGATTACTCTTGGGAGTTAAAATCATGAAATCTGCTGGATATTCCCAAGAATCTAAGGAGACCGAAATGTCTTCTAATACACCATCTAGTTTGATAATTGATCGATCTGCAAGTTGCAGTAGAGTAGGTGTAAAAAGAAGATTAGGAAGTTTTAGCTATTCCATAGTCTGTCTACTCATAATGTTGATAGCAGCCCCTAAATTAATCAAAGTATTTGGAATTTCTACCCCATTGATATGTGTTTTGACAATTGGACTACTACGATCTACATACTTCTGCATGGTAATTTTTCCCATCATGATATCTGCAATTTTTCCTACCAGGTGGATACTTCTTGTATCTCTTGGTTTCTTTCCTAGTCTTTTAAGACTCAACTCCTTTATTGTTTTTTCTAGAATAGGAATTTCTCTAATGGCTTGTAACAAGGGAATCTTGATACAGACATTCTTCAATTCATCTAGAAAATCATAGTCCGGCAACAAGATTTGTTTTTCCACCCCTTTGTCAATTTATAATCTTTTAGGAAAAGGAGGTGTGGATAAAGATACAGGTTGCTCAACTATAGGAGTTGTGGGGGGTAACTCTTTTTCTTTTTCTTTCTGAGTGCTTGGTTTTTAAAGGGATTCTTCAGAACCTTTATTGGCTTCAATAGAATCTTCCTCAGAAATGCTTTGCTTTTGGGCATCTATAGAAAGTTTATCTAAGACTCTACCAGATCTGAGTTGTACATCATTGAGAGGAACAATCATATAGGTAGGAAATTGTTGACCTTCTACTATGTAAGCATTTTGAGGGTTTTTATTATTGGGGTTTGGTAGTGGCTGGGAAGGAAGTTGATTTGGCTTCTGTTGGAACGGAAGCAAGAGTTGAGAATTTGGATTCTGTTGAGAAGGTTTTTGTTGTTATGGGAATGGCAATGATAGTTGTGGATTTTAATTTGGAAGTTGTGGAGCTTGTTGATTTCGAAAAGATGGAGGATATTGATATAATTGAGCAAATCTCCCATAACGATTTTGCATAGCTTGTACCCATGATTGAAATGGATTTTGTTGTTGCGGCCAAGGTTGTTGCCAAGGATTCCAATTTGGTGGAGTTTGAAAGTTCATATAGTTGTTAAACCCTTGGTTTTGTTGCCCCTACTAAGGTCTCCTTGCAACAAAACAGAGAGATTCAATTGTATTTGGATCTTCTTGCAAGACCGCTTTGAGCCCAGGAATTGAAGGACAATCCTTGGTCTCATGATTCTCTAAACAAATCACACATGTTTCTACAACTTTTGTGTCCAAGGGACATTCCCTTAGAGCATGTTTCTTTCTACATTTTGGGCAAAAGATGGCCAAAGCTTCAGCGTCTGCTTTCTGCTTATTATGTATCTTAAGAGTGTCTAGTTGCTCACTCAGACTCCCTAAGATATTAGTTTTGAATTCATCAAGCATGTTGCCAATCTCAGCCCTACTTACGGATCCAGTTGCAGATTTGTTTGCTCTAATGAGAGAAGGATCTCTAGGCCCTTTCCCAGTTTTTGTTTTTCCCCTTGAGAGATGGACACATAGCTCTGCTATATCATGAAGTGGAAGTTGAGATATATCTCCTTTTCCCATCATGTTCAAAATATCTATCCATTCATCTCTAATGGCTTTTAATAGAAGGGCTTTCAAGGTTTCTTCATCGAGGTTACTCATTTTTTCTCTTTTGAAGTTATACTGAAATCTTTCAAGTAGATCCTCCAAGTTTTCATCCTCTTTTTTGACCATTTTGAATACCTCATCCTTATGATTGGTGGGCATGCAATAGTCCAGGTATCTATCCAAAAAGGTTTGTTTCATATCATTCCAAGTCCTAATGGATTGGGTGAGTAATCCCATGAACCATTTCAAAGCTGCTCCTTTCAATGTTGAAGGGAACAGTTTGAGTTTTTGAGAGTCTTCCAGATAATCATAAGTTCGACACACAACCTCAAACTCAAATAGAAATGTTTCAGGATCCTCATTTCTTAACCCATTAAAGTTTGGGAGGACAAATGATGAAATATTTTTCATTGTTGTTCGATAATCCTCATCGACTATAGAAAATCCGAATGAGTTATCTCCATCCCTATTTCCCCCATTTTTACCTCTACCTCCTCCATTATTTCCTCCTCCTCCTCCTCTACCAAATCCGTTAACTACCTCCTCTGTCATGATAGCTTCCTCAGAGACTTCAGAGTCCTCTGGTTCCTCTACTAATGGAGAATGAGGATGAATTTCTCCCTCTTCTTCCTCAGGTGATTCTACTTCTTCAATTACAATGTGTCTCCCTGTAGAAGGAAAGAAAGGATCTTTTCCCAATTCAGATTTGATGGATGGTGTGGGAGAGTCTCCTAATTCAAATATTGTCTCTTGAACTCCAGGAATCCTAAGGTTAGGAGTATGAGTTGGAGATGATGGAGGTGTCTCTTGTCTATTCCTTAAAGTAGATGGAGTTGTAAAAATCTAACTCTTGGCTCTAGCTAAAAACCTTCCCCTATAATCTCTTGCTCTATGCATGTCATTTTTTCTCTTCAATTCGGGCTAATAATTCTATTTCTAATCTTCCAGGTCACTCTAGGTGCAAGAAGAGAGCATGCTCAAGAAACTATTAAACCAATAAATTTCTCTTTTCTGATCCTCCAGGTCACACTACGTGCAAGAGGAGAGCATACTCTGCGAAGTTATCAATTTTACTTCCTTGAAAAAAAAAATTATTTATAATATTTTTTTTTTTTAAGAAATTGGCTACCTAGTTTCACTTCCCCAGCAACGGTGCCAAAATGTTTGTTCAATTTAGTGTGTCCTAAATTGCTATTTAAAATGTCAATCCAGGAGTCGTAAACTAATGAAGTGAAGTGCACTGTATGTGCAAGATAACCTTTTTCTTAGTATTTTGTCGTTTTTGAGTTTTTAGTTTGTTTTTGGGTTTACCTTTTGTGGATTCCCTAGTGTGAGATGGAGAAATTGAAAATGAAGTGCGAATGGTAATGGTGATTTCTACAATGACTTTCCAAACTTAAAAATTCTCAAAAAGAAAGTTTCCAAACTGACTGTAATGAAGTCAATTCTCAAAAAGAAGTAAATGCATCAAAACAATGAACTAGTGACAATGGCCCAGTATCCTTGCTGCTATGTGAAAAAGAAAATAAAATCTGAACTTAAAACAACTCTAAGACTTAAAGCAACTCAAAGACTGAAAGAAAAGCAAACTAAATCACACTAATTCAACCCATACTCTGACCCTTCACCTTTCGACTCAGGCCGGCTATAGGAAGTAATTATGAACAAGCTGAGTACTATGATATCTAAATTGCAGGAAATTAAATTGCATAAAAAGGAAACTAAGATTTAACTACTCATTCATATTTCAACTCTTGAAAATGACATAAGTAATTCAATCTCTAACTTGCAGGAAGCAAACTAGATCACACTACTTCAAGTAATATTCTGATTCCTTACTAATTGAGTCACTTGGCTATAGAAAGGAAATCATAGACAGGTAAGTAATATGATGTCTAAATGGCAGAAAAGTAATTAAGCAAAATAAAACTTGAAAGAAATGACAATGCTGGAATTAAACTTAATAAATGAAAATCAGCAGAAATGACAAGATGATCTCATGTCAGTAGCTATCAAAAATATGTAAATGTGCCCAGGCTGCCTATAAAAACCTGTAAAAGAAACACTGATCAGCTTAACAATTATGGAGAAAACATGAAATATGGACAGTGATGAACATTGTAACAACATAAAATATATACAAGTAATGACTACAAAAATAGTAAACAAAAGCAAGTAAGAAACTATACAAATCTTTTGGTGTACAGGGGCCCTCTGTCACCTCAGCCAGCCAACTACTTAATCACAAACTGGATTCAGGAACACTGTCTTCTCATATATTGAATTGTAGAAAATAAAGCAAAGGAAAGTACAGCACAGTGGGCTGAAACAACAGTCAAATTTACAACTTAAAGACTAACTATCCAGCATCTATCAACGTGTTATTTATAAGTGAAAATGCTAATAACTAATTCCTAGGTTGTGCTTCCAAGAGACACGTAAATCTCCACGGCCTGAGATTTAGCGTGATGGTCATTACAGCAGTTGAATCCATGAAGTGGTGGCTGCTTGATTCGGTTCGCAGGTTGGTCGACAGTTGTGCCAATACCTCCAGAAATGAAGGATCGTGCCATGCAATCCTTCACGTGTGCCAAAACAAAGTCGTGCCATAGAAAAATTCCTCATTTGGCCCTTCCTTTGACCGTCGTTGACCATGACTATTTATGAGCGATTTGGCTGATTTGAGAGGACACACTCCATGTACACGTCACCTGCATCCTGACCATGTGGCTGGTTTCTCCATTTGACACCTGTAGCATAGCTTTTGACAAAATGGCTGTGGAAACTCGGGCTGGCTGCGGAAAGTGACAAGTTTCTGCAGTTGTTTGAACAAAAAATCTAAAACAAACAACAGTCAGAAACATAGTTAGGAAACCATTTCATAAGCTCTTTTTAGCCTAATATGCAATGATTTGATAGCTGGGTGGATGAAGTAAATGGAAAAAGAAGGCTCAAAGGGTATATAGGGAAGTGCAGGTTTGGGACTCAACATAAGGCTATGCCGTACTTCCTGTAGAAGACCCCCCCGGTTCCTGTAGAATGCCACTGTGCCTCTGAGCGAGACCGATACACAACAGAATCTCAAAGACAGGTAGAAACCGGTGGAGGACGACTATTTCATCATTTTGTGGAAGCAGAGGATGCATACTTTAGTCAAGTGAAAACGAGCAGCAGGTGGTGTGAGTTTCAGCCGAGCATTTTAAATTGCGGCGTGATTCTTAGTGAGGGAGTGAAGTGGCCAGGTGTATGTGGCCACATGCAGACTACAGTGCTATTTATTAACTGTATGTTTTCTTCTTGATCAGTTGCACTGGAGTTCAAATGGCCAACACTCCCTATTTTTTTTTTATTTCACGTGAGTTACCTGTACATGCAGGCTGCATGACTTCTGGCTAAGTGCTAGAGAGCTGGATGTGGGTGGCCAGTTGGCTGGCCACCGATTTCTTAACCACAACCATCTCATTGTTCACGCAATTCTCAAATTATATTCATGCAATCAGAGGAACAAGTTTAGTCACATACCTGGAAGTTGAATGTGGTTGTTGTGAGGTGCTTTTTGCTGCTGCATTTGTATCTATGGTTGCATGATGGCTTGGTTGCTGATTCATGGTTTTTTCTCTTGTGCAAGTCTCTTCTCGTCGGATCTATGTTGCAAGAATTTGTTTCCACGTTCAGATCTGCACCCTCAAGCTACTGATGTTGAATTTCCACAGGATAGAAACTTGTTTTCGCCATTGCTCCCGAACGATAGACCAGATCGATCTGAAACTTTCTAAGCATGTTCCCATCATCATTATGCACCTCCCATAGAAAAATGGTGGTCAATGGATGCACGGATTTCGAGGAAAATGGAAAATGGCTGAAGATTACAGAGGTCAATTTCTCAGAAATCATGCATGGGAATCGGCTGAAAATGCTTGGGTAGGTTACTATCACCCATATGCATCTTCCCATGAAATAGGTTTTGAAACAGATGCACGGATATGGAGAAAATGCAAAAAATGGTTGAAGGTGATGGAGGCTGATTTCTTGGAAACCGTGCACCGGAATTAGCTGAAATTGCTCAGGCATGTTTCCATCATCCCTATACAACTCCCTCTAAAACGATTTTGTAAATGGATGCATGGTTTTAGGGTTATGGAAAAAACAAATTTCAGCACTAGGTATTTTTGTTTCCAAGCATTCTGTAGTTTTTTGCATGGTAATAAAAAATGAGCTTGGGCTATGATGCAGGCATGGAAATGATGGATGAGGAGTTTGAAGATGACAAGAGGACTTACGAACCCTTGATGAAGCTTCCATATTCGCCAAAATACTTTTTAAAATCTCTTTCCAGCCTTCTGTAATTTCTACAGGAACTTCCTGTAGAAAACACAGTTTTCATAAAAGAAGTACGATGAGGTGGAAAAAATGGTGGAGAAAGGTGAGGGATGGAAACATGGATGCTTGCAGGCCTAACCAATAGATTCCAAACTTTAGATTCCCTTCCAAAATCGAATCTGGCTTGCCTGAAGGTTCTACGGGATGTTTCTTGTAGAAATACAAAACTTCCTGTAGAAACGCCTGTAGCTTCCTATAGAAAAGCTTGTAGCTTCCTGTAGAAAGCCCAGAACTTCCTGTAGAAGGCCCAATCTCAACCCGAATGTGACCAAATCCTAGGAGAGGTGAGTGGCCATGGAGGGGGTGTCTGAGGGGGTGTCCTTGAGCCTGGTATGGACTCTTGTTCTCATTTTGCGCACCCCTCTTTTCCTGCAATGTATTCCCTGCAACCTACAATTTTTCACAGAGATTAGGCCTGTTTTTTCTTCTTTTTTCTTTTTTTCTTTTTTTTGAAAACAACTAGGGTGCCTCTAGGAGGTTTTCACCCTAATTGCCTACCCTGGGCGCCTCCAAAGGAGGTTTTCACCCAGGGATCTTATTCTCTTTTTCTTTTCCTTTTTCTTTTGTTTTCTTCTTTTTTCTTTTTTTTTTCCAACACATTGACTGCCTCATAGAGGTTTTCAATCAATGAGCCAATCCGAGGCACCTCCGAGGAGGTTTTCACCTTAGATTTTTCCTCTCATTTCCATTTTTTCTTTTTTTTCTTTTTTTTTCATTTTTCTTTTTTTTCTTTTTTTTTCAATCCTACCCTACTTGAAAAACAAAATTGTTCTCAAGTATAAGAATACTTCCAATGGAGCCATGTGCACATCAAGATTAGAGACAGAATGATGTGGAGGCTTGAAATGCATGCTTTGACAGCTATCCGGATTTCAGAGACTAAATGATTTGACTTTGAAGGGATTAGGCATAGCTGAAGAAGAGAGTACTGCTACAACTTAGTGACCGTCTGAAACCATATCTTAATATATTTCTGATATCCTTGGTCCTTTTGCTGACCTGGATCATTCTCCATATCTTCTTCTATCATGACCTTCACATCTTCCTCTTTTTGCTGAGTTTTCTCTTGAGTACATAGAGGATTTGATGGTAACCATGAGGGAACTCTCTTGATCTCTAATTTTGATGTCTTCTCTTCATCAAGTGCAGCCCATGGTTCTTTGATCTTGTCTTTTGAATCTTCTTTTGATGGATGTGGTCCTTCAATGCTTTCAAGATAATCTCTTTTCTGCAATACTCTTCCTGAGCTATAGTGAAGATCATTGAGCTCAAGAGGAGTCATTTGGACATGTTGTGCCTGAGCTTTGCAATTGGGTTGAGTTATTCCAATGTGCGGGGATGGAAGTGGTGGTATGGGTAGTTGAGTGGGGGTGTATATTTGAGATGGATGTGGATGGGGTTGTGGTTGGGCAGGCATTTGGGGTTGTCTTGGTGGAGCAAGAGGCGATGGTTGCGGTTGAGCAGGTGGTGGAGGAAAAGGAGTGGGAGGAGATTTGTACTAGGGCCTCCACCCCTGATGAGGTGCATTCCACTGAGGCTGTGGCTGAGCATAAGAGTGAAACGAATGAGAAATTAGAGAAGCATGTTACTGAGGAGGATACGACCAAGGAAGGGGTGTGAACCAAGAAGGATGAGTAGGGGGACCCCAAGAAGGCATTGGCGTGGCTTGATAGGGGTCATAATAGGTCTGGGATGTCTCTTGCATTCCCTCCTAGTAGATTCTGGGTCCATGTGACCTCCTTTGGTTCATGAAATAAAGTGATTCAGTGGCTCCTTTGGCTCTCTTATATACAGCTTTAAGTCCAGGCAAGGAAGGGCATTGATTCGTAGGATGGAATTCTTCACAGACAAAACACACTTCTATCAAGTGCAATGGACATTCATTCCTAGGATGCTGTCTAGTGCACCTGGGACAAAAGATGGCCAAAGCCCTCTTGGCTTCCTCTTGCTTCTTTTGGATCTGCAAGGTATCCAGTTGAATGGCAAGAGACTGCCTCATCTCGCTCTTGAAATATTCCATCAGATTCTCACATTCACCTCTAAGGATTGATTTGGAAGAAAAAGTACTGCTCCCAACATTTCTGCTTGTAGCCATTTGCTCCAGTGGAGTTTTTTCTTCTTCTTCTCCCTTAGAGGTTCTTTAAATATGCCTTGATGTCTGCCCAGGGGTTCTTCTTAATCACAGCCATCGAAGAAGAGAGAAGGTTGGCTGTGTGAAGCAATGGGGGGTGTTGTGCAAGTATTTTTCTGACTTATCTCTACTCCTACCAGGCATGAAAGGAAATCTTTTTGGTTGATTTTTGTATTTTTCTTCTTGTACCTGCAAAACTAAAATAGATTGAACTGCAACTAACTATCTTGCTGAAATGAAAATGTAGAATTGAAATGAAAGCAGGAAAGGACTGATCTATTTTGTTGAAATGAAATCGCATGAATGAAATGCTAGGCTATGCTTGCGGAATTGAAATGCTAATCTACGCTTGCAGAATTGAAATTTCGGAATGGAAATGCTAATCTACGCTTGTAGAAATGAAATTGCGGAATTGAAATTCTAATCTATGAAAGAAGGAAATGTATAATCTACTTTTGCGGAAATGAAATTGCAGAATGGAAATGAAACAATCTACTCTACGCTTGTTGAAATAAACTACTTAGCAGAAGGTTGTGGTAGAAAATAGAAGAAAAGCAACAATCACCAATACTCTGACGCTTCCCCGGAAACGGTGCCAAAAAGCGTGGTGGGCCCCAGTATTACAGCAATAATGCTGCAACTCCTGGGACTCCCTTCTTTAATTTTATCAACCCGGTAGTTCATAACAAACTTGGAAGCGACGGTGTTGTATGCATAAGTACTAGCTCTTGCTGCAGCTGTCACTTGGTCAGCTGGCACAAGTCCACTAGAAGCTTAAGCTAACTTCTATGAGTTCTGAGAATAAGCTTTTTAACTGATGGATGAAAGCTAACTCAAAGGAAGCTGATCTACTTGCAGAAAGAAACTGAAAAGCTGAAAGGAAATGCAAACCCTAGCAAACCCTAATTTTACCAGCTAGCCCTACTGATGCGAAAAAGAGGATGCAAGCTACTGAAAGTGATTCCATTGACTTATAGGAAGGTAAAATGTATGTGTCTAAGTTATCACTATCTGAAGAAAACATCTTTTTGTATTTTTGAATAAGTTGTCAGAATTATCATGCACGCGATTTAACTGTTTTGACTGTGCAGAGGTGGATTGGCAAGAGGAAATGCTTAGAAGAGTTCAGGAAGGTTCAGAGAGTCCCTAGCACCCTTCCTGAGAGTTTCACAGAGTTTGGCATTCAAGAAACCACTTTCGTGAGCTTCTACAGGAAGTCTGCAGGGGTTCTACAAGATGTCTGGAATTTCTACAGGATGTTCAAAACTGGGATTTTGGAGAATTGATGGAGGGAAAAGGGTGAAGAAGTGGGTATGGAGGTGAGATAAGGTGTAAGGAGGTCCAGAGCTTGGTGGATGGAGTTGAGGAGTGGCAAGGATGGTTTGATTTGTTCAAGGAGAGATAGAACAATGATGCACAAAAATATGAGAATTAGGGTGAAGTGAGCGAATGTGGCAAATGTAAGGCAAGGATTCTAAGTAGAGGATGGAGCAGGTGGGATTGATGGAGAATGGATAGATAGAGGAGTATAACAGGTGCTCTGCAAGTTGTTTTTCAAATGAAACAAACAAGGACTTGGAAAATCAAAGACCTAGTTATGTTAGTCTATTCTCACCTAGATAACAACAAAGAAATGGAACAGAAGTTTATTTGCAATGAGACCAGCTGAAATAACTGTGCAACTAAGCAATCATAACCCTAAGCATGCAACCAAAACTAATATCAAGTTCAACAACTAAAAATCTAACACTACTAATCGCATGGTGAAGCAAAGACAGTGTTTTTGTTGGCAGCAATGTCACCTTTGTCCTAGCTCATGATCCCACTGAGGGAGAGGTGAGATCAGAGGTGCTTGATGGCCTTTTTCTAAATTTCTTCCCTGTTATTAATCTATCAACTAAATCTAAACATGAAAAGTCTTTTTAATCATCAAACGCAATCTAAATAACAAAACAAAATTTAAATCTAAATAGAAAATTTTATTCTAAGAATGCAGCAAAAACACATAGAGGTAAACAAAGGAGGTACTAGGCACTTGAGATGGGCCCAACCCCAAGAGCTACAGCCTCCTAAGAGATATTAGAGCTGGTGCAAAGCTAGATTCATCTTTATTGATAGTTACATTCCAAAAACTGTCCACAAGGAAAACTTGAAAATGTGCTGAAATACAGAGCTAAACTACTACCTAAAAAATGACTAAAAAGTCGAACTACAAACTAGCTAACTTCTGCCTACAAAATGACTAACTGAAATGAGGCCCTAAGCCCTCTTATTTATACAAATTGAGGACCCCAACCGTCCTCCTAAACTTTAGGGACTCGGCTGCCCAAAACTTGCAGTTAACAACAGTCCTACTTGACTTGCTTGGTTTCCCTTATGATAATCGATTTGGTGGCCCTTGAACTCCAAACTGATAGTGGAGAATTTGAGGTAAGGGCCCATAAATGAAGGGGACACCTTCCTAAAAATCCTCTCCACGAATTTGGCTTCCAAGTGCTCATTTAAACCTTTGATTTTGTCTCCAAATTGACCAAAAAGACTACACAAAGCACACATTAGAGTTGTTGGCATAATGACTAACCCAATTCACTCTATTAGCATAAATATAATAAAAAAAATGCAATAAAACAATGAGAATGGTGGATTAAGTCGAATTAGGAGGTTGAATGAGCCCATATAACTATCCATTTTTGGGGCTCATCAAAGTGCACCAACCAAGTGTCCATTGCCTACCTTCATAGAACTAAGCTTCTGAACATCCTCTGGATTGTCTCAGTAGTGAGTTCCCAGCCTGTCAATGTATTCGAGCTCTTCCTTCGCAATCACAATGACCTTCTTACCAAGAAGCTTCTTCTTTATCTCTTCCTCAATTTGCTTGATTTCGGCTTCCACCATGGCACTTTTCTTCCTTAACCGGGCTCTTTCATCCAAGAGCTCTTGAAGACCAAGACCACTTCGTCGGATTTCTTCATCAAGTTCCTTGAGTTCACCATCTGTCGTACTTCCGCATTGGCTTTTGAGTTCTTCAAGTTCCCTCCTTAGTTCCGAACAACTTTCCTGAATCTTCATGTTCTCAGCCTTCATCGAAACCCAGTTAGAACTGCATTGACCCATATGTTCCAACACTTTGTACCAGAAGACTTCACCTACATCATGGCTAGATTCACCTGTCGTAGGTCCACCCACCATCTTTACCTTTCAGCCTTCTCCATGATCCCTTCAAGACATGAACCAGCCTTTGTTCCACTTGATTGTGAAACAACTTCCTTCACCTGCAAGTACGTGTCACCACCTTCCAAGCTTCCAAGTGTACCCACACCTGCACTTCGTCATGAGTACCCCTGCTCTAGCACCAACTCCAACCAAGCTCTGATACCAACTGTCATGCTCCCAACCCAGCGGTAGTCTTTCAACCGCTCTTGGCGATGTGCGGCACCACCGAACACTTTCTTTTCACCAATACTTATGTTCGTGGACTACGCCTAACCACTTATTCCTACTTAGTTTGTGATTTTCAACCAAGTATTATTTCTTTATCCTTTATACCAATGAACACCCATACACATTCATTATAAATAGAAACTATAAATGATGAACACAATTGCACAGTATAAAGGGAGGGGCAACTCCCTGAACAATGAGTCTGCCCAACAATATATTATACAACAGTTTACAATGTACAAGTATACTTGGAAACTCCAAGTTTCATACCTAGCCAAATTTACCATCAAGGCAAAACTTGGTTGTCTAGCTTATTGGCACCTTTGCACGGTCGCCGCACGACTCACCAATGCTTTGTTCACCTTGTCACACGATCATGTTGTTTTCCCAACTCGGGTGCACCTCCAAGTCGCCACACACAAGTGCCTCCAACCGAGACACACCTTCGTCCACAACCTCAACACTCCACCAAGTCACCGTGCACACTTACACAATGGGCGGGCGTTCACCCGAGTTTCTAAGGCACCCATGCCAAGTCGTCGCACAAAACTTCGCACAAACCGGACGCCACACCCATGCACGCCACAACCAACTGTCGGGCGCCACACACCCATGCACGCCACAACCCAACCACCGGGCGGTCCTCCGCACCTTCAACCACAACCGAGACAAAGCGAGTCACCTCTGTGCCACCGTGCCGAAGAATGGGCGCATCTAAAACTGTGCCTTCCTCCTTAGACCTACGCACTAAATCTGTGCCTTTCTCCGTTAGAGTGAAGAAGATAAGCGAGTGAGTTGATGTCAAATGAGAGCCAACGCTCTACAATATATATGCGTTGAAGGGTAGGTCATGGCTTGCCAGCCAACCTCACCCGTGCCCTTGCTCCATCGTAAAATCCCCTTAATCATCAAGTCAGCCTCCATATGTGTTAATACACAGTCTATGTGCATCATCCATCACATGCTTGAAGAGAGCTTGCATTTCCAACTGTTGCACTTCAAGTCGGAGGTGCAGGTCGTTATACAGTCCCACCTGCCAACCCTTGGCAACCGCCCAAATCGTGTGAAACAACATGTAGTACCGTCTGCCCAACCCTACGACCTCCTGTTCCAACCTTCGTCTCCACCGTACCGTCGTGCACGGTGCGCCCTCACCCGACCGCCTATCCGCACACTCTCACCGTGTCGACCAACTCTCCTTCATGCACAGTTGCACGATGGGCGGGCACTCCCCTAGTCACCCAAGAACCCATACCAGTCGTCGCACAAAGCTGGGCGCCACACACCCATGCACACCCTTCTCCAACCGGCGGGCGACCCTACCTGCGCCCTTCACCCAAGACTAAGACGTTCGTTCACTTTCGTGCAGCTTCACCCAAGAATGACCATATCACCAATCTGCGCCCTCCTTCCTTTGCTGCGCCTTCACCTTGTCCTACGCACCTCCCTTGTTGAGCGATAAGCAAATTTTGGATGATCAAATGAGCTCCACGCAATGTTAACTTATACCAATGGTAGGGTGAGTCAAGCCAACTCGTCCAAGCCCCTACTCCATCCCAACTCGCCCATGATACATGTCGGCTTGCTCCAAACGTGGGTCGACTGTGGGTACTCGCTCCATGCTTCCCAAGCTCATATAAATACCATGCTCGCTCAACTCTTATGTGCTCGCATAACATCTCGCATGCCAAGTCAAGC